>BAUE01070644.1:0-24409 GCA_000787875.1 Solanum virginianum | reverse complement strand
CTTTTCTATTTCTTTTCGTTCCGCTTCTTCTTAATTCTTTAATTCTTTCTTCCTTCCTTCTAATCTTTCTGCTTCTAATTCGTTCTCTTCTTTTTTTTTTTCCTTTTCTATTTGGCTGCCGTGCAGCCCCCTTTTTTTGAATATATACTTTTTTTTTCTTTTTTTTTTTAAATCTATTATAACTAAAAACCCTACTAACCTATTTTAATAAATATATTATAAGTAGAATAAGATTACTAAACTTACTATAAGTAGGATAAGACTACCTAAACCTACTATAAGTAAGATAAGTAGTAAATACATAACTTATCACTTTTACCCACTAATTAATTCAATTATCTAAATTACTTCTCAATTAAATAATAAAACTATTGAATAGTCCAAAAAGCCTCTTTAAAATTCACAAGATAAATATTTTAATATACTTAACTATATATCTCAAAAGGATTTAACGGGTCGTTACAGTACAACCTTTAATAAACTCTGTAAAAAATGATGAATAAATCAAATTTGAAATTAAGATGGAGATATATATTTTTTTTAAAAAAAATAGGTAAGTTAGATGTAGCTGAATGAAGAAACTTAAAAATCATTGATATCCTTTTAATAATATTAATTTAATAGAATTCGTAGAATTTCTTTTTTACTTGTTTAATTCTATATTAGAGAAATAGAAACTAAATTTATTTGTCATTTGTCTTTTTCACATTGAATGATTAACTAAATTGAACTATAAGAACTAAGAAAAATTGACGATGACATTTGTTTATCATTTAAATATACTTATAATATTGGTAATTCTATTCTTTTGCACTTTTAAAGAATATTAGTTACTTTTATATTAATATGTGACTGAATGGATATTAATTTAAAATTTTAAAAATAATATAAAATAAAATAAAATATTACAAAATAAAAATGTACGTAGAATAAGAAATTTTAAGAATGTTCAATAGAGCAAGGTAAAAGAAGGAACCAATGCTTAATGTAGTATGATAATATAAGTTAAATTATGCAGATGAAGGTAAATATTTTTCTTTCCCGTCTCGCTTCTTTTTTTATTTTAAATTTTTCATGCGTTTTAGGAATTAATTTATGTAATTCAATCGATTCATTAAAATTCTTTTTTCAACGTATTTGGTATCTTTAATTAGTTTGGTATTTACTTATACGAACTAATGAAATACTACAATTTGTATTTTGAACCTTCTTTGCAAAAGTTCTAGATCTGCCATTACTTAATACACAAACTACACTTTTTTCTTTTCTTTCTAAGGCTATATCTATATGCAGATACGACATATCATATCTAATCATTTATCTCCAATACTTTTTTGATCTCTATCCACCTATTTCTTCATATAACCCCTAAATCTAACTTCTCTCACGTTTTAATTAGGACACTCCATCTGCTCATATCTAAATCACTTTAACCTATTATCATGTCTACCACAAAAGGCCACTTTTATCTTCTCTCGAAACCTAGTCAGTGTGAGATGGACAAAATTATTGCCCAAGGAAAGTGACAAATTAGTTGGCATTGGTTGTTTGGTGAGGATGAGAACTAATTTTAGCATTCCTCATTTTTTAAAAGAAAATTTCTATTTAGTGTTAGCTAGGAATGGTTTAAAAAGATTCTATTTAGTGTTTGGAATTCATATTGAATTCCTAATTAAATTTAAATTGCGTATTTTAAAATTAATTTGATTAATTTTTAAAATTAAATTAATTTAATATTTTAAAATTTTAAAATTATAAAAAGAATTATTATTGATTACAATTTCTTATACTTTAATAGAATAAAAATATATTTTAAAATATTAATTAAAATTTGTATAATTTAATTTTAAAAATAAAAATTATTACAACTAAAATAGAAGAGAATAATAAGTTTTAACATGCACGCTCACTCTTTATCCAAAGGAACTAATTATATACTTTCTCCGTCCAACTTTATTGACCTCTATACTATTTTGGAATGTCCGATAATATTTATTCACTTTATGAAATCAAGAGATAATTTTATAATTAGTTCCTAATTTATCCTTATTATTAATTATAATCATTTCTCTATTATATTTTTTAAGACATCATATTTATTATATTGAAAGGATAATTTGATAAAATTATTTCATTATTTATTATTTCTTAATCCGTGTGTCAAGTCAGCAGAGATCAAGTAGAGTTGGATAAAGTAAATATTAATTAATCAGCAAAACACGTGTTTTCCCATTTGAAGGAGGGGGGCACGTGTTTTTCACTAGATTCCATATGTTATTAAATGGATTTATTTTTATTTTGAATCTTAATCATTATGATCTAATTATTACACGTGTTTGCTTTTTTATAATTTTACAATTATTTAATAAGTTTGAATTTTTATGATTATAATAAAGATTTATTATCATTATGATATTATTATTATCCGTTAATTATCAAAATAAATCATCTTTTATCGTCAACCTTCATTCGTAATTATCATCATTAATCATGCATTGATACATTCATCAATCATTGATAATTATTATTATTAGTCGATATTACAATTGCTAATTAATTATTAGTGTCATTTCATTATTAATTATCAGTTGTTATTATTAACAATCACGACTAATTATTACTATTCGCTGTTATAGTATAAGATAATACTCATTTAAATTTAGATGTATGTTAATGAAAATAAATGAGATTTATCGTCATACACATATATCTAACTTATGTAAATCAAACGATAAACAATATGTTACTATCTTAATTTTTTGAGTTTTATTTAAACTATTAAACGTGTGAATTTTCTACTTAAATTATCATAAACTATTTATTAAAAATATACCTCGATTAATAATAATTCTTTTTTTTCTACAATTATGATAATATTTTACGTAGAAAAAGAAACAAAATGATAATTGATGCCTATTTGTTAATAAATAGTTAACGATAATTTCATATTGAGAATTCAAATATTTTAGAAATGCATCGGAAGTGAAAAAATATTTTTTAATTTTTCATATTTGATCGATTAAATATTTTTTTTAAAAAAAATTCTACCAAACTCTTTAAAAATAAGAGTTATGAACTCTTCAATGAGAGTAAAAAATAAATTTCTCTACATACATTCTACTTTTAATTATATAAAAAAATCTACCAAACTCTTTAAAAGTAAGAGTTATGAACTCTTCAACGAGAGTAAAATATAAATTTCTCTACGTACATTCTACTTTTAATTATGTCCTCTTAAATCATAAGAAAAAGGGTCAAAAATATTCATTAATTTTATTTTATTCTTTCACTTTACTCTTATCATTAAAATAAATTTATTTATACTCATGTCATTAATAAATTTACCAGATTTGCTCCTAAATTGAACGGATTGTCCCAAATTATATTCATATGAAAAAAAGGTCAAAAATACCCTTCAATTTTATTTTATTGTTTATTTTTGTCTCCACCGTTACAAAGTTTATCACCCATGCCCTTCAATTAGATGGAAAGTCCCAAATTTTTTAAACAACAAGCATTAGGTCAAACAATAAAACAAAATTGAGGGGTATTTTTGACCATTTTCTTATATGAATATAATTTGGGACAATCCGTCCAATTTATGAGCAAATCTGATGAGTTTGTTAATGGCAGGAGTATAAATGAACTTATTTTAGGACAGAGATAAAGTGAAACAATAAAACAAAATTGAAGAGTATTTTTGACCATTTTTTTCCTTACCTCTAGGCTCTAACATATTTTATTTTTATCGCCACCACCTATATCCCTCACTCCCATCATTCCACACCTCTATCTACCCATTTCCACCTCTCATAATACTTCATTCCATCTTTTTTACTCTCTTTGTCTCATATTATGAGGACACATTTTATTTTGCACGGTTATTAAAAAATTATTAATGTATTAGTAGACTTTATTATTTTATCCTTTATTTATTTTAATGTATATTAAATTAAGATAGAAAAAATTATTACTATATTAATTAGTGTTGGGATAAAATAAGAAAAAGATAATTAATTCTATCCTAATTTAGTAAGTGTTATTATAATATGAGACAAATATTTATAAAAAAATATCTTTATAATATGAGAAGGAAGAAATAATTATTTTTGTAAAAATTAATTTAATTAATTTTTAAAGCTAAATTAGATTATGAAAAGCATAAAAAGGTATACAATAATATATTATACTTTCCTTGTAGAACCTAAAAGGAACATTTATTACTGAGCTGTTACTATTCAATTTTGGCTTATCTAAAACATGTACTCAACACACCTCTGTCACACATTTCAGTCCCAAATTTGGAAAATCAATTTGCCGAGATGAACGACGCTACTCATATGCACGGAGCCGGCGCGATGGACATGACGCCGCCGCCGACCTCCAGCGGCGCCTCCGCCGCGAACAGCCACCACATGATGATGATGCACATGACGTTTTTTTGGGGGAAAAACGCGGAGATTCTCTTCTCCGGTTGGCCTGGATACAACAACATCGGTATGTACGTTTTCGCACTCTTCGTCGTTTTTGTACTTGCTTTCTTCGTCGAGTTTCTATCTCACACTAATTACATCAAAGAGAGTGCAAATCATGTGGCGGCCGGGCTGATTCAGACGGCTTTGTACGGAATTAGAATTGGATTGGCTTATTTGGTTATGCTCTCTGTGATGTCCTTCAATGGCGGAATTTTTCTGGCGGCGATTGCCGGCCATACCTTAGGGTTTATGGTGTTTGGAAGTAGGGTTTTTAAGAAATCGCCGTTGACGGCTTATGCTAAGGCGTCGGATCTTCCTTCTCTGCCTTGCAATTGTTGATGAAAAATTAAATTTAGTACCACTAGTGTTTTTTTTTTCAAAATCATAATTTGTTAGAGATATTTTGTGTGTGTTCAAAATCGAACTATAATTGACAATTTATATATGAAAAAAATATTATTAAATTATTGGTATCTCATTAGCGGATTAATAGTTCTAATGTTTACAATTCATCCATTTAATCAAATCTTTTCGTGTTTATGAAGTTAGAAAGTGTTGATGTATGATTAGTATATGATAATTTTCTACTTTTATGATGATTTTGCATGAAAATTGTGTTTTTGTTATCGGTGTTTCCGGGAACCACCCTATCTATCCCTATGAATTAATGATAATGTCTGCTTACATTCTGTCTTCTCCAAACTTCACTCGTGCGATTTCACTGGTGTATTATTGTTTGCATGTAAATGTAATTGTAATTGATTAGGATTAACGGAATGAGATATGATGAGTTTGAGGCCAAAAACATTCTTTAATTATATCCCAAATATAAATTACGTTCTTATATTATTATAGTGGGTTTTTGAGACGAGGGTTTCCAGGAAACAATTTTTCTACTTCTATGAGGTAGTGGTAAGGTCTGCGTACATTTTATTCTTCTCGGACCTCACTCGTGGAACAGAAAATATCCTTCAATTATTCCAAGAAAGGTAAGATTCATCTCTTTCTTAGTTTCTACCAAGAAATTAACTACTAAGCCTACAGCAAGAGTGTTTCCATTATAGATGAAAATAAAAAATATTTTAAATAAACAGCTCTATATATGATTATTAATCGGATAAATACAAAAATATTACTTGAAAGATGTGCACTTTTCCTTCATTTCCAAGGGAGTGGGTAATTTGAAGCATGAAGTTTAGTCTATTTTCTGTATAGATTCAATAAGTATCAATTTATTTTTTTAACATAAAAGTTATATGCTTAGAAATTACATAAAGAAAAAAAGTTTTTATTCATGTGATACTTTTATTGGCTTTAATATATATAAATTACATGAATTTTGATAACACCTTAATATGTTTTTTTTCATATATTAATATAAGAAGAATTACAATTTATAGTATTACTATTTATTGTATATTTTTTTAAATATTATTTAAATCTTAAATTTAAATTGAGATGATTTAATTTAATTAAATTTTAAAGATCAGTCAAATTAATTCTTGAAAAACGAAAAGTGACTCGTAAATTGACACAAAGAAATTGTTAGATTCACTTGAAAAAAAATTCAAAAGAGCAACTGCTACCATATGCATAGAAAATTTGACTAATATAATTAACATTACAAAAAAATAACTAAGAGAAGGACAAAAAGAACAAAGCATGGAATTCATGGTTTTAGGCGGCTTTATTTCTATGAGGTAGTGATAAAGTCTGTGGCCATTTTATTATTTTTAGACTCCACTTGTGATATTTCACTAAATATATTATTTTGTTTTTATAATAATAAAAGGATGTTTAAATTTGAGGTATAATTAAGGGATGATCTTTGCCAAAAACTCAAATATGACTGTCACAAATAGTGACATTCACGTCACATTTTACACACACAAAAAAGGGTGTAAATGATTTACATCGAGCCAAAATAATATTTCACTATATTATTTTGAAAAGTTTAACCATATTTGTTTAGTTTAAAAAGGATTCTTCTACACTTCTTTTTCATGTCGAAGACTAGCATCAAGTATATCTATCTTCACCGATTAATCAATTTCAAAAAGTTGGAGTAGATTCTTCTGGTTGAATTCGTCGCATCTGAACTGTCCAGTGCTAGTTACCTCTCATGTGTGGTTTGCAAGTTATTGCATAGGAGCGGGGGTTTACCTTGTGCGCACCAAAGGATAGCGACTGCGGGTTTCCTAATAAAAAATATTATTTAGTGTTTCCTAATTTTTATGCTGAATTAACAATAGACTACTATTGTTAAATTAAATTAAATAGAAAAAAAATCTGAAAAATTTATAGTATATTAGGTGATATAGTATATTAGGTGAGGCTCCATTAATGAGTGATCTAAGTTGGATTAGAAGTCTGAAATCTGAATCAGTCTTCCTTTCCTTTTTTTTTTTCTTTAGTCTGAATAAGTCAATTATGAATTTTGAAAAATGTTTGATTAGTGTATAGTGTAATTTATTTTTTAGAAAATATAAAACTTCAATAAATGAAAGGGCAAATATGGAAAAAGTTTCAAATATTTTTTTTTAATTTTGAACAATTCAACTATTTTGAACATTAAAAAAAGACTTAAAAATTTAATTAATTTGAGACGAAGGAAGTATAAAGCGAGAAAATTGTAACTTGTAAGGAAATTTGGAGAGTTAACTCTAATGATGGAATTAAAATGAAGGTGGCTTTTCATATTCTAGGGACTCCGTTTTCCAATATTTATTAAAACAATTATATATGCACTTCTATTTTGACAATTGATCTCATGTTATTAGTAGTTGAGGATATAAAATTTTGAGTTTATCGGTTTTGAATTCTAGAAAAGAGCGTTTATTGAATTTTAGATGTATATTAAATGAAACTGATACCATTGAATTGGCACATGAATGAGTGATTATGTTGTTTAATAGCATCTCCCAGACACTTGAATAAATAAAATTAATAAAAATTATAAGATGTACAATGGAATCTCCAAGATATTATGTTAGAAAATATATCAAAAACTCACAAAAAGACACAACACATGTCAATTGTTTTTAGTCATATTATAAGTCCAAATATAAAATGATTCTAAATTATACACAATTTTGAAAAATAGTTACGAAGTAGATTATAATTAGATTATTATATATGTAAAAATTTAAATTATATATTATGCCGATTTTATTTGACTTTTTTTCTCTGTTAAATGCCAAATCAAATCAAAAATGATTATTTTTTCAAACACCAAATTATTCAAATCAAACCACAAGTCAATTCTTTTTATCAATTTAGTTTAAATTATGTGATTTTAAATTAAAGACACATAGAATATATCAAAATGTCTTTTAATTTAGTCGTCTTCAGCATATTAAGTGGAAATTTAGAATTGACTAATTATCAAAAAAAACAAAAAAACCTAGAACGTATGTAGAAAAAAAAGTAAAATAAATAAATTAAAATATACAAAAGTATCACCATAAAATGCTGTAGCCACCAGGAATGTGGGAATGAGCAATGTTCCATTTACTAATACACATAAAAATTACAGTACTTTTGTGTTTTAACAAAATGCATTTGGATCAAAAAAACATTACATCCACTTGTTGCTTAAATGCTGCTTCCTTCCCTTAATTCCCAGAATATTTACCTACAATTTTCAGAAAAAAAAAAAACACAAGACCTTTGTACATGATCAACTATCAAAATATTAAGAACACAAGTTAATCAAGAAGTTTAACCATTAACAGTACAATAAACACAAGACCTTCGAGATTTCGTGTAACTTTAATCCTCTGTTAGGATGGTGGTTTGCCGTGGTTTCATAATGTTTGAATGGACTATATGATTTGCTACTATTCAATGATAATTTTGTTGTTTGATTTGACTGTATTGTATAGTATCATAATTGATAAATTCATAAAAATGCCCTTAATTACTATAAATACATATAATCAAGAAAACAAGTCAATAGATCTTTAATCTATACAAATAACACAAAGAACGAAAAAGCAAGAATTTTTAAGAAAAAGAACCTAAAAAAAAGACTAAAATGTAGGAGAAAAGACAGGAGATGGAACAGAAGCTTCAAAAGTTGATGCGGAGAAAAATGAGTAATACAATTGTGAAAGCAGTAAATATTAGGGCAAAATTAAATTAAAAAGAAAAAAAAGAGAACAATGGAATACTGCAAAATTTGATGATTTCAAAAAGTGAGAGTTTTCATGGTTACAAAACCATGAGACCAAACCATGTAAGTAATGAAACAATCAAAACAAACGCAATTCTTTTACTAACCATACCACGGAAAACCACCATCCAAACAAGCTGTAAAAGGGAACATAATAAAAAAGTAACACTCACAATGGAAATGAACTATAGGTATTGTGCCATTGTTGATGAGTTCAAACTTGTAAGTATCTCCAACTTGAACTCCATTTGCATTTCTGAACTGTGTCCATCCACTTTTAACTCCAAAGTGATGACAGTCCATTCGCCCTACACACACTGACCATGATCTCTGCTTTCCATCGACTAGAATCATCTCACGTCTATGCATCAAGCCATTTGATTTTACAAAATCCAAGGGAAGATACTGCTCAAGTTTATCCCAATATATACATCAACATCGCGTTACCACACACACACGCAAAAGTATTAGCATATTAAAATTTGCACTCTTACCAGAACAGACTTGCTGATGTTGTAAGGTTTAATTGTTGATATAAAATGAGAGTTCACATCAACAGATGGACTTCCTCTCAAATCTAGTTTTATTATTGAAACAATGATGTTAGAATTGAAACTCAAAAGATGTATCTCTAGTAACTAATATTTAAACCATAGAAATATCATAAAACAACAACTTAGTAAACTTGACAGTACCAAAATACTAAGAACACAAGTTAATCAACAAGTTTAACCATTAACAGTACAATAAATACAAGACCTTCAAGATTTCGTGTAATTTTAAAAGTGAACATAATTAAAAATCTTAGTAAAAAATGTCTTTTGTTCCACAACAACTTTCATGTTCAGGAGGGTGATAAGATTAAGAATGAGACCATTCGAGAGAAGTTAGGGGTGACCTCTGTGGTAGACAAGATGAGGTAAGCGAGATTGCAATGATTTGGACATATGCAGAGAAGAAGTGCCTACGATCCTGTTAGGAGGTACGAGAGGCTGGACTTAGGGGTTACAGGGAGGGTAGAGGTAGAACGAAAAAAATATGACGGGAGGTGATTACATAGGATATGGTGTAACTTCATCTCATCGAGGACATGACCTTAGATAGAAAAGGGTGGAGGTCGTGTATTAGGATAAAAGGCTAATAGGTTAGTAGGGGTAGGATGAGGTCCGGCCTTGTTATTTAGTAGGATTAGTCGTGTCTTTATATCTTATGTTGTTATTGTCCGTCTTATATTTGCTACCTTACTGTACTTATATATTATCAGTTGTGTTCCACTTTATATCTAGTATATTTTACTTTTGGGGCCTGATATTTTGAGACGAGGGTCTTCCGAAAACAACCTCATTATCTCTATAAGGTAGTAATAAGGTTTGCATACATTTTACCTTCCTCAAGCCCCACATGTGGAATTCCCCTGGGTAATTTTTTTTTTTTAACAACTCTCATATTCTAATAACAAAAGGAACAAAGAGGAAAAATAACAACATATACTAACACATAATATGGTGAAAAAAGTAATACTCACAATGGAAGTGAACTATAGGTATTGTGCCATTGTTGGTTAGCTCAAACTTGTAGGTATCTCCAACTTGAAGTCCATTTGCATTTCTGAACTGTGTCCATCCTCTTTTAATTCCAAAGTGATGACGGCCCTTTTGCCCTATACACACTGACCATGATCTCTGCTTTCCATCGACTAGGATCATCTCACGTCTACGCATCAAGCCATTTGATTTTACAAAATCCAAGGGAAGATACTGCTCAAGTTTATCCCAATATATACATCAATATCACGTTATCACACATACAACGAAAAAGGTATTAGCTAAGTCTTACACTAAAATTTGTTCAAATCACTCTTACCAAAACAGGATTGCTGATGGTGTAAGGTTTAATTGTAGATATAAAGTGAGAGTTGGCATCAACTGATGTTGAAGAAGCTAGTTGTGATTTCAGAGTAGTCGCGCCAAGGTTTTTTCTCTCCAAACCTTTATCCAACGACATTCTTTCAGCATCCGATTTTTTCTTCTTTACTTCAGGCTGGATGGATGGACTTCCTCTCAAGTCTAGTTTATTAATCGAAACAATAATGTTAGAACTGAAACTACATTTGTGTGTCTAGTAACTAATATTCGAACCATAGAAATCGCGAAGGAATCTTGTAACTATAAACAATAGAAAACAGGATGAAATTCTAAGACAAGGGCTTAGATGAGAAACTTGCCATGAAATCTAAATATAGGTGTTTCTCCATTGGAAACTATCTCGAACATTAAACGATCTCCTTCCTTTAAACATTTCGTATTGCTGAATTCACGCCATCCATTTCCAAAGTAGGTGATTTGGCTGCTCGTATACATATTAAACGTCCATGATCGTTGCTCATCCTTCATAATTATCTTACATTTCCTGTTCTCGAGTCTGTTTTCTCGTGCAAATTGTTTTGGAACACACTGAAACAGTAGGTAATTAAACAGTCAATATGTATCTAATTATCAAAGAGATGTAATTCTTCTCATAATAAGCTTATGCAGGAAATGAGTTCATCTTTTTGTGTTTGTTCTTTATTGACTTAACTTGATTTCAACTGATAAGTAAGCACATCTAGACACCTCAACTTGTTATAAACTAACAATTAAACACTCCAACTTGTCGTCATTATGTCTCGTGGACACCCGATGCTGATGTGACATAAAATGCGGAGGTGTCTAGATTATCAATATTTTGTAAGTTGGAGTGTCATGTTCAATTGACACAATAGAGACGAGTAGAGGTGCCTAGATGTTTATACTCAAAGTTGGAAATGAGTGCTTAATTATGTATTGTGCCTGGGTTTTTTTAACGTAATCGTTGAAGTATAATGTACTTGTGAACTTACCAGAAAATGCTTTGAAAGGCAGTAATGTTTAATAGTACAAATGAAATGAGAGTGATCACTGAGATGCATGTCTTTAGCAGCTTCTACATTCGAGAAAGCCTTGCCTGATGTCTTGATCTTGGCCTTTGGTTTATCTGTTGCATTTGTTAATTTAACACAAAGTCGTAGGAAAAAACTATTCGACTCCAAATAGTAATATCATCACATAAAATAGGACGGAGGGAGTACTAAGTTGAGATTTTCATGAACTATCATCAAAGAAACAAGAAGCTAGTTAACTATAAGATGAGAAACTTGCCTTGAAACTTCCTTGTAGGAGTTTCTACATCCATAACAACTCGAAATTTCCATATTGGTGTCTCTCCATTAGTAACGATCTCAAACATTGTGTGATCTCCCTCCTTCAAGTAATTGTCAGCACTGAATTTACGCCATCCATCTCCATTAATACGGACTTGAGTTTTGTTAGAAGTTAGCATTAAGTTCCATGACCTTGTTTTCCTTTCATCAATTATGATCAAACCACACTTCTTGTTGCCTTTGATGAGACCATTTGCAGATGCAAAATGTTTAGGTATCCACTGACATGGTGTATAGCCATTTACATACATCATTAGACAGTTCATATTCTTCATATATATTCAATTAACAAAGATTCAAAAAAAAAAAAAACAAAAAGATTACAATAGACGTCCTGCATATAGCGAGAGTAAGCTTGCCCCTTTTTTTATACTGCCTTACATGAGTTTTGAGACTTACCATGAAATCTCTTGAAAGGCAATATTGTCTAATAGTGCATTCGAAATGAGATTGACCTAAAGGCTTATCATGAGTAGCTGCTTCTTCACCTTCCTCGTCCGTGTCCTCATCATTCTCATCTTCATATTCGTCCTCGTCCTCATCATCATCATCATCTTCATCGTCCTCGTCTTCGTCTTCATCATTTTCATCGTCCTCATCCTCATCCACCATGTCCTCCTCCTCTTCTTCTTCATCCTCCTCCTCGTCCTCCTCGACGTCCAACTCATCTTCCTCCTCATCCTCATGATCATCTTGCTCTTTGTTATCCTCATCCTTCATATCCTCCCCTTCTTCTTCTTCCATTTGCATGTACTCTACATATTCTCTATCACAATGACTCGAATCAAAGACGGAAACCTCAAATTCCATTTTTCCTTCATGTTTGAACACTAAAATGTCTCCCAACTCCAAATTAAGCTCTTCTACAAACTCTTTCCAATCACCCTCTTCTAATCGCCGCCCGTTCGCCTTCACCAACCACTTCTTACCACCCCTTCTCAATATTGCATGTTCGATATCGTCATGTCCCTTCAAGTACTTCAAGAAACCTATAGGAATTTTCTACATAACAACAATATCTATAAATTAATTAAAATGAACATATATAAGAGAATGTTCATTAACATTAAATAATTTAAGTGTTACTTACTAGTCCATTCTTGAAACTTGGCAAAATGGGCTTGAAAAAGTGAGGTTTCTTTGGAGGAATTTCCATGGAAAACCAAAAAATATTATGTAAATATTGTAGAAAATGTTTTCTTTTTTGGGAAAGATATAAATGTAGGAAGTTAGAAAGTTACACTAATGATGGAGTTGTCTTTTCATATTCAGGGGACTCTGTTATCCAACAATTTCCATTTTGATAATTGATCTCATGTTGGTATTAGTTGCAGATTTAGAATTTTGGATTTATCGATTTTGAATTTTAGAAAAAAGTATTTATTAGATTGTAGATGTATATTAAGTAAAATTTTGAACACCAATATATAGTGTTTCGGCCTAAATTATAGGGTTATATCGAATCATCGATAGAGGCTGACACATAATTGATTTTGATATGATTTAGTAATGGCTTGCCCTATTGGTGATATTGGTCGCTCAAGATATAGGCCTGTAGGACTTCAAAACGTGTTATTAAAGTGCAAGACCTGCTTAATTATACATTTGATTTGAATGTGAAAGTATTAAAGAACGATTCACTCGATAAGAGATTGTTAGGTACTGATTTCAAATTTTTGGTATCTGAATTATGGTATGCTCATATTGGTACAAAAGTAATTTAAAAGTAATTGTATTAACAAATACTCCCCCTCTTCCTTTGTTCAAATTATTTGTCTAATTTTAATTTAAGCACATAATTTAAAAAATTAAAGAAGACTTTTTAAATTATATAGTCTTAAATTAAAGATATGTAAAATGTATCAGAATCTTTTTTAATTTAATGATCTTAAATATATTAAGTGTAATGTTAGAATTTAAAAATTATTTAAAAAAAAAGAAACATTTTACTGAAATAGACTAAAAAATAAATGACTTTTCACGTGGTATGCTTAAGACTACGAGATTAGAGAGGATATTTTAATGCATTTAACATAACTTTAATTTAGAACCACAAGGTTAGAAACTTTTCTTTAATTTTTAAAATTTCGCGTAGAGTCAAAATAAATCATTCTTTTTAAAACTGAGGAGTATTAACTTTAGAGGTGAACTTAAAATTCAAAATTTTATTATAAGTTTTGTAATAAGAAGTTAAATATTATAAGAATAATAGTTTAACTTATAATATTTTAATACATATTAAAATAGTTTAACTTATAAATTTTTATCTCATAGTAATTGTACATTTTTCTTTCACATGCTTTTTAGAAAATTATAAATAAAAAATACTCCTAATTTCTTATTAATTTATCTTTAATCTTTTGATATAATTCATAATATTTACTTTAGATTGATAAAATTTAAAAAGTAATTGGAGTGTTTGATTTTTTTTTTAATTATAATAAAGTTGACAGATATTTTGGGATGAACGATTTATATTTAATAAGATATAGAAACTAACATGAGACTAAGAATTATTTCCTTAGTTTTAAAAAGGTTTAAATCATACACGGTCCTTAAAGTTGTTCACATAATTCATATAGATATCTAAGGGATCGCAAATAACTTAAGTCTTTTAAAAATAATGACATATTTTTTAGTATATTTTTAAAAGTATGATTTATTTTTTTTGTTTTTATTTTAACTTTTTCCATACCATATTAAATATTAAAAAAATCTTAAAAAATTATTTTAATATAATTTTAATTAAGAATCATAATTATAAGCTGGTGGTCACACAGACTGGTTGATTTAGAAAGGTCACAACTGACTACTTCTGGAAAGTTACCTTTGGAATACGTAAAATCAATGATTAACATCTATATATAGAGCCTATAATACCCAATTTATCTATTTTTTTCTTCTTTATTATACCCAATAAAAAATTTAGATGTCCAATTTTATTTATTCTATTTTTAAAAAATTTTAAAATAATTTATTACTTATTATAGCCATTTTGTGATAATTTTAAGGCATTTAATATTATTATATATTTTTTAAAGATATAATAAAATATTACTTTATTTGTTAAATTTTAAAAAGTATATCAAATTAATCTTGAATAAATAAAATAGCAAGCACACATTACTTTAAAGTCTAATTACACTCAATTATTGATCTGACACTCTTAATCCCTCTTTATTCAAATAAAAAAGAGCCAATGTTACATTTTCGGTCGAATCCACTAATATTAGTTGAAATTCTTAATCAATAGTTAGAAATGTATTGAATAAGTATAAATTATTAATTTATAATTATAAATTTATAAAATTTAAATTTTAATTCTGCCTCTATACATAAATTATTAATATATCGAACACACTATTCATTAGTGTATGAAAGTCGACCAAGGGGCTAGAAATGAAGGTATATATAGATTACAAATTTAATTTAAATTCATAAATTTTAAATTCTATCTTCACCTCTGAATCGAACTTTATTTG
Source organism: Solanum virginianum (assembly GCA_000787875.1). NCBI lineage: Eukaryota > Viridiplantae > Streptophyta > Magnoliopsida > Solanales > Solanaceae > Solanum > Solanum virginianum. The sequence goes on along the minus strand of BAUE01070644.1, from coordinate 9,040 downwards.
TAATATAAGACAGATAAAATGAGCATTCATTGTAATATGAAAACCCATGCTAAATAAATTAATTATTGAGATTTTATTTTAATAGTTGGTTCAAAATAAGTCAACTATTTAAAATTATATATATATATATATATATAATTATTCAATTACTATTTTTGTCCTTAAATAAAGTTAAATTTACCAAAATATTATTGGTCATCTTTTTTCTATTTTGAAGAAGAGGAAAGGATGTTTTTAGATAGTATTGAAATGACCAAACTACCCTTGGTCGTCCTCCTCTTCACATTTCTATATAATAGAAATATATATATATATTTCATTGGATGAGGTTTTTAACTATTTTATAGTTTTTAGGAAAATCGTGTAAGAATAATCAAAAGAATAATACTAAAAGTATCATTTAAAATTATATTTTTCTTAAGTAGTGTGTCGTACTATCAACAATTTACTTAATATGAATTAGAGGAAGTATTATCTATTGTTTCTATTTTAATTTATTTATCTAATTTTAAGATGACATAAAAATTTAAAAAGTAAATTAAAAAACATTTTTCAATATTATCTTCTTAAATTAAAAGAAGATAAAAAAAAATCTTTCAAAATATTATACGTTTAAACATATCATATAAAAAGTTAGAATTAAAATACAGTTTTAAAAAATGAGATAAACAAAAGTAAGGAAAACAAATTAATAAAAGGAGTAACTCCAGTATTAACTTTCGTTGCAACTCTATAGTTTCCCCTAAATTAATTTTTTTCATTTAATTAATTTATTTACGTAAATTCTTGGCATCCATGAATGTTCCTCCAAAGAAACCCCATTTTTTCAAACCAATTCTACCAGGGTTCAAGAATGGACTTGTGAGTAATTCTTTAAATATCATCTCATCTTTCTTTAATTATATATGTTATATATATTATATGTGATAATTTATTTTAAAATATATATATGTTTTGTTATACTATAGAAAATTCCTATAGGTTTCTTGAAGTATCTAAAGAGACACGATCAATATGAATATACATATACACACACAATGTAATTTTAAAAATTATCACTAATATACAATGTAATATTTTATTGAGTGGTTGAGTTCGAGTGAACACCCTAGCGCTCTCCTAGATTCGCTGTTGTCTATGTTTATGTTTGAGAAAACTATTAAAAACACCCCTAAACATAGTGCAAGTTATTAGTTTTATTCCCAAACTATATATAGACAGTTTTAAAAATATCTCTCTACTTGACGTACTTAACTAAAATACAACCTCGAACTATCACAAGTATTAAAAACATTCTTTAACTTGGTAAGAATTTAGGATGTAATTCATTCTTGTTACAAGACGATCAGGATGTATTTAAGTTCAGTTAGTCAAGTGAATAAGTGTTTTTAACAATTAATACTATCAATAGTTCGAAAATGAAGCTAATAATTTATACTAAGAGTATTTTGAATACTTTTCTCGTTTCATCCCAAATTTTTCATGATAGAATTCCATTTTCCTCCTAAAATACTATGTATGTACTTGTTTCTTTGTGCATATGGACTGATTATTTGCACTTATTATATACATCATGTCATCAGTTTCTACCTCAACAATTTACACTTGCAAATGGTCTCATCAACAAGAAGTGTGGTCTAATCATAAGAGATGAAAGACAAAGATCGTGGAATTTAAAGTTAAGTTGTGATAGTATTTGATTGCGAACTTATATTATTGGAGATGGATGGCGTAAATTTGTTAAGGAAAATTATTTAAAGGAGGGCTATCATATAATGTTTAAGATTCTTACTAACGGAGAAACACCAGTATGAAAATTTCGAGTTATTCTTGAAGGCAAGTTTCTCATCTTAATTATAAGAATCTGTTTTATTATCATTATATTAAAATCTTTTCGTGTGTCAAGGAGATTCAACAATATATGTGCATATATATTCTATTTGCACAATTATAATTTTTCGACGAAAAAATTTGTATATATGAAATTTTAGATTTTTTTATTTAATGTTATGTTTTATATCACATGTATAGAATTGTCTTGAAGTAGGTGTACATCTAGACTTGCAAAAATGGCCCAAGTATGCCATTCATCATTAGTTGGGGTGACATATGCTCTTTATCACCATAAAATTGGTTCAAATATATCCTTATTCATTAATAGTACAATAAAATGATGCTTATTTTATAAAATAAAACCTATTCTATTTGTTTTCTTTTAAGTGTGATGGTTTTCTTTTGGAGAAACAAATGATGTACTAATATTTTAAGATGTATTTTTTTATCAAATTGATGGTACGGAAAAAAATTGAACTTTATTATTACTTTTTTTATAATTTTTAAATATATAAATTTTTATTTTAAAATATCATCAAATTAATATAATCTAGGAATAATATTAAAGTTATTTTCATCAATTTTTAATTTCTTGAAGTTATTGTGACAGGAAAATGGAGCCCCAACATCAAGTTGTCAAATAAGCCTTTTGTTCAATCTCATTTTGTGTGCACCATTACTCAAGATCGTCTTTCAAGAGATCGTTTGGTAAGTCTCAAGACTCATTGAACTTAAGAAAGCCGTTTCGTAAAAATAAGTGAGTTTCTTATTTATTTTATAATATTTAATGAATAAATAAAAAGTATTAGTTTAAAAGCATCCTATATAATCTGAATAAACATTTTGAAGTGTGGGAAAGGTGGGTGTTGAAGGATTGAGAACAGAAAGACTTTATATGTCACTAATGTGGAAAAATTGAAAATGACAAAATTCTTCATATCAAATACACCCTTGGGGTCGTTAGATAGCTAGTTAAGAAATAAATTATTCATATTATAAGATGTTTGAGTTGTAATTATAAAACTCACAAAACAACGAGGAATTGGTGTATTAGTTCATGTGGAATAGAAATGATATACTAATATATGCATAACTAGTACTAATTGTTGGGAAAAATATGAACTAACACAAAATAAATATGACACAAAAATAAGAAAATAACAACACCAAGAATTTTACGTAAAAACCCTTCTAAATAAGGGAAAAACCAAGGGCCAAGAGGAGCAACTGATATTATTATAGTAAGAAATTTTACACCGTGTATGCACGAGTACAATACTCCCAAAGACTTCTACAAACACAAAAGAATTACCCTCTTTTGATTTTTCACTTTACTAAAAATACCGCTCACACTCTATTTTTCTTCACAAACTATTTTTATTAAATAGCCTATGGTATACCTCACAGATAAAAATACTCAATGTATTTTATTCTCTCTGTGGCTCTCTTTCATTTTTCTCTCTATTTTGGTGTTATGAAATGAAGCTGCTTACACCTCCTTTTATAGGAGAACATTTGCTTCATTGATTTCATTGCTGACATCAATGAGCAGGAAAAAACCCAACAAAGTTTGGTTACCTAGTGTTGAATAACGTTTGGAAAATAACAATTCAACAAAGTTGAATTGTTGACAAAGGAAAAGGGGCTGGACCCTACAAATCTCCCCCTCCAGACCCATTTCCAGAAGGATGTATCTTTTTTCTCAAAGAGAGCTCATGCCGACAAGTTCTTTGCATAATTCAAACTTGTCTCTTGTCACAACCTTGGTTAGCATATCAGTAGGATTCTCATTTGTAGAGATCTTTTCAATCTGCATAGATTTGTCCTCTATCTTTGCTCGAATCCAATAGTATCTCACATTTATGTGTTTTTTCCTTGCATGGTACATTGAATTCTTGCTCAAGTCTATCCCACTTTGATTCTCGAATCCAATGGTATCTCACATCTATGTGTTTTGTCCTTGCATGGTACATTGAATTCTTGCTCAAGTCTATCCCACTTTGACTATCACAATAGACGACATACTCTATCTGCTGCAACCCAAGCTCTTGAAGAAATTGTTTAAGTCATATCATTTCTTTGCTAGCTTCAGTAGCAGCAATATAATCAGCCTCAGTTGTAGATAGTGCAACACATTTCTGTATCTTTGACTGCCATGATATAGCTCCCTCTGAAAAAGTAAACAAATATCTAGTAGTGGATTTTCTGTTATCAAGGTCACCAGCCATATCAACATTTGTATAGCCCTTCAAGATTGGACTAGAGCCTCTAAAACACAAACATTCATCTGAGCTTCCTCTCAGATACCTGAGTATCCATTTCACAACTTTCCAATGCTCGTTTCTTGGATTATCGAGAAATCTGCTTACAACACCAACTGTATGAGCAATATCAGGTCTAGTATATACCATTGTATACATTAGACTTCCAACGACAGAGGAATATGAAATTTTGGCCTTATTATATTTTTCCTCCTTTGTTGTTGGGCACATCTTCTTGCTCAACTTCATATGACTAACAAGAGGCGTGTAACAGGCTTAACATTCTTCATATTGAAGCGCTCCAACACACGTTCAATATACTTCTTTCATAGAAAAAGACTTACACAACTCATTCTACAGCTCTTCAATTTTTGAAGTATCCTCCCCACAATCAACATATCATCCACATACAATAATAGGATGATAAAATCATTATCAGAAAATTTTTGTACAAACACACAATGGCGTGAGGAAGTCTTCTTGTAGCCTTGCTCCCCCATAACAAATTCAAACTTTTTGTACCACTGTCTAGGAGCTTTCTTTAAGCCATATAGACTCTTTTTGAGTTTGAACATAAAATTTTCTTTACTTTTTACTTTGAAGACCTCGGATTGTTCCATATAAATTTCCTCTTCTAGGTCACCATGAAGAAAAGTTATTTTCACATTCATCTGCTCAATCTCCAAATTTAGACTAGCAGCCAGACCAAGAACTGTACGAATGGAGGACATTTTCACAAGAGGTGAAAATATTTCGTCAAAGTAAATACCCTTTCTTTGACTGAATTTCTTAACAACTAATCTACCTTTGTATCTGGGCTTCTGGGTGTGTTCTTTAATTTTAACTTTGAACACCCACTTATTCTTCAAAGCTTTCATGCCCTTAGGTAATTTCACCAACTCATAAGAATGGTTCTCATGCAAAGATTTCATTTCATCTTGCATGACCTCTATTCATTGACTCATGTGTTCATCTTCCGTAGCCTCCTTATAACATTCAGGTTCTCCCCTATTAGTGAGTAATATATACTCATTTGATGAATAACGAGACGAGGGAACACACTGTCATGTTGACCTCCTGAGAGGAATATTTGGTTCATTCACAACTTGATGAGCAGGAGGATCATTAATAACACCATCATTTTTGTTATCAATATCATCATATTGATCCTGAACATGGTCCTGGGCTTCGTCACGATCATTAAGCCTACCAACATCATGCACATTTGCATGAGGCATTTCATCAATATGAACCACATCATCAGGACTGGAGGATTCCAGCTTCTCCGCTTTCTCAATGTCTTCAATTGTTTGATTCTCCATGAAGACGATATCACAACTTCTCACAAGTTTCTTTTCAATTGGATCATATAGCCTATAACCAAATTCGTCAAGGCCATATCCAATGAAGATGCACTACCTTGTCTTTACATCTAACTTTGACCTCTCATCTTTTGGCACATATACAAATGTTTTGCAACCAAACTCCCTCAAATGGTCATAGGAAACATCCTTGCCATACCAAACTTTATTTGGAATATCACTTTGCAAAACTACAGTAGGAGATAAGTTAATTATATGTGCAATGATCAATAATGCCTCCCCCAAAAAGAAGTTTGGCAATTTTGCTTCAGAAGCAAACATCTAACTCTTTCCATCAAGGTCCTATTCATCCTCTCTGCCAAACCATTAAGTTGAGGAGTCTTAGGGGGAGTCTTTTGGTGTCTAATACCTTGATGCTTGCAATATTCATCAGACGGTCCACAATATTCACTACCGTTATCAGCAAGAATACATTTTAGTTTCTTTCCAATTTATCTCTCAACTGAAGCCTGAAACTGCTTAAAAACACCTAGCACTTGGTCTTTAGTCTTAAAGATGTAGACCCAAAGTTTTCTCGAGCAATCATCAATGAAAGTGACAAAATAGATGGCAGCACCCAAATTCTTTGTCCATCCAATGTCTTTGTCTTTATTGGACCACATAAATCAGAGTGCACTAGTTCAAACAACTCTGCCTTTCTTGAAGGAGGATTAGACTTGAAGGAGGATTAGACTTGAAGGAAACTCTATTTTGTTTTCTAGTCAGGTAGTGCTCACACTTTTCTAATTTAGCACCTTTGCAATCTGACAATAATTTCTTCTTGGCTAGAATATTTAGTCCTTTCTCACTGATGTGACTAAGTCTCTTTTGTCATAACATTGAAGATTTATCGTCCTCAATTGCATTCACCATATTGGCACAAGTAGAAGTCATAGTCCAGTATATTCCACAACGTTTTTCGCCACGAGTCACAACCAAGGAACCTTTAATGAGTTTCCATTTTCCTCCACCATTGGTATTAATATATCTTTCATCATCTAATACCCCAACAAAAATAAGATGTAAACGAACATCAGGTGCATACTTCATTTTGTTCAGAACTAGTTTAGTTCCAACACTAGTTTCTAAACAGATTGTACCAATACCAACCACTTTGGAGACGAACATCAGGTGCATACTTCACATTGTTCAGAACTAGTTTAGTTCCAACACTAGTTTCTAAACAGATTGTACCAATACCAACCACTTTGGACACAATCTCATTACCCATATTCAAGGTTCCAAAGTCACCTGGAGTGTAGGCAGAGAAATTTTTTTTCTTGAATGTCACATGAGATGCGGCACCAGTATCCACAACCCATCTTTACTCATCACAAAAAATATTTATCAGATTAACATCAAGAGCAGTGAGAAGATCTTTGGTTGGCAATGGTGGCAATGGTGGACAATTTTCATTGCCTTCTTCTTTATTTTCTTGTTTTTCTCTATTCTGCCTTTTCAAATTCTGGCAGAACTTCTTTGTGTGCCCTTTCACACCATAATGATAGCACTCAACATTTTTAAGTTTGCCTCTCGATTTGCCCCTGTTGTGTTCTCTATTCAGAGAATCACGATTTTTGTTTGTCCCCCTAGAACCTGCCACTAGGACATCTGACGAAGAGGAACCTTGAGATTTTCTTCTCATCTCTTTGTTCAACACACTGCTCTTGGCAAAATCCATAGAGATCATACCATCTGGAGCAGAATTTGATAATGACATTCTAAATGTTTCCCAAGAATCTGGTAGGGAACCAAGTAGAAGTAAACCTTGAATTTCTTTATCAAATTTAATGTCCATAGCAGACAACTGGTTCATGATTCCTTGAAAATTATTCAAGTGGTCTGTCATTGGAGAACCATCAATATATTTTAGACTGAACATCTAATTTATCAAGAATATTTTATAGTTTCCAATCTTCCGAGCATACAAACTTTCAAGATGCTCTCATAGGGTACGAGCTTGTGTTTCCCTAGAAATATGGTTAACACATTATCATCAACCCATTGTCTAATAAATCCACAGACATGTCTATACAACAGATTCCATTCTTCATCTGTTTTATTTTCAGGATTTTTGGTGGCAAAGACTGGTTGATAAAAATTCTTGATGTAAAGTAGATCTTTCATTTCCCCCTTCCAAATGACATAATTAGTGTCATTCAAAGTGAACATTCTACTAGTGATGACTTCCATTATTTTTTCTCAAAAAAAATGTTTACTAAAGTAATTTTTTTATGATGTGAAAGTTACGATTCCCAGTTACAATCGTCAATATAGCCCGTCAGTGTGTCAACTGAGTCATTTTGTTTCCCATTTCATCTAGATCTTCATACAAATCTGAACCGAGCATACTCAGACAGAATATCGGCTCTGATATCAGTTTATTGAAAATAATATGGACTAACAAAAAATAAATATGACACAAAAATAGAAAAATAACAACACCAAGAATTTTACGTAGAAATCCTTCTAAATAAAGGAAAACCACGGGGCAAAAGGAGCAACTAATATTATTGTAGTAAGGAATTTTACACTGTATATGCACGAGTACAATACTCCCAAAGACTTCTTCACACACAAAAGAATTACCCTCTTTTGATTTTTCACCTTACTAAAAATATCGTTCACACTCTATTTTTCTTCACAATTTTATTAAATAGTTTATGGTATACCTCATAGATAAAAATACTCAATGTATGTTATTCTCTCTGTGACTCTCTTTTTTTCTCTCTGTTTTGGTGTTATAAAATGAAGCTACTTGCACCTCCTTTTATAGGAGACCATTTGCTCCATTGATGTCATTGTTGACATCAATGAGCAGGAAAAAACCCAACAAAGTTTGACTACCTAATGTTGAATAACGTTTGGAAGATAACAATTCAACAAAGTTGAATTGTTGACAAAAAAAAAAGGGGTTGGACCCCAAACTAATATCTGCATAATTCTAATTAGTTACTAAACAATTTTAAAGTTTAATTAATTTTATACTTCATTTAAGTAATATATACTCTAAAATTTGCTTATCTCATAAAAATAATATACTCTGTAACAACATATTCAATTAAAAAGAAAATGAGTGAAAGAAAAATTTGAAAATAAAAATTAGTGTGGTTTTCAAGAAAAATCTCAATTAAAAGAAACTGTAACAACATATTCAATTAAAAAGAAAATGAGTGAAAGAAAAATTTGAAAATAAAAATTAGTGTGGTTTTCAAGAAAAATCTCAATTAAAAGAAACTGTAACAACATATTCAATTAAAAAGGAAAGAGTTTAAATTTTCTCAAAAATAGAAGTTTGTCTATGTTCTAATTTATATAGACTATGCAAATAATGTGTGCAAATATATTTTTTATCAAAAAAGTACAAAAAAAACACTTATTTTGATAAATCTGTAGCACCAAATATATGTGACTCTATTTTTATGAATTTTGATCGTTTCTATTTTTTAAGACTTAAAAAAAAGTAGTATATTGGTCCTTTTATTCCTTTTTCAATATTGGAAATATTATTAATAATTTAATATGATAAAATTCAATCACAAATAGTGGATGAAATTTGCTTATTTAATAAAAGTAATATGTGTA
>BAUE01070774.1:0-24346 GCA_000787875.1 Solanum virginianum | reverse complement strand
ATAATGATAGAATCTAGATTAATATAATAAAAAGAGACCCCTAAAATCTCACAAAATTTATTGCACGGAATTTTCGTAACTAGTTACTAGAATAAGAGAGACTTTAAAAAGGTAATTATTGCCCTTTTAATTTTCTAAATTATAGTATTAGATATCTTGGATCAAATTTATTTGGTTAAAATAACTTGACTTTTTGGGACAAAAATATTTTTTTGACTGATTTAGCTACAATACTTAGAGAATAACTAACACGCGTTGATAAGAAAAAGTAGGAAACATTGTCCAATTAAAGAAAAAAAAATGATTACAAAAAATATTTGAGTAGCTTTTACTATAAAGTTTTTAAAATAGCTAAGCTTACGTCACTATTTTTGAATAGCGTGGACAAAATTTGTATTGATCATAATTCTACGATTAATTCGTCTCCTTTTTAGGGATGGATGGGACGGAGCGAAACAAATATGGGGTGAGTTTAGAACTATGATAGATTTAAAGTTATGTGAAAAGGGGTGGATGCAACACCGGTTGAAGTAATTATTTGTAAAAGTAATATGGAGTTGGTAGTGTGCGGATTTTAACGAATCAAATAGGAATTCAAAAAGAAAATTAAATCTTTGTAATTAGTAAAAATCAAAGATATAAATTTTTTATATTAATCATTGACCTTTAATTTTATTTTATTTTCTAAAATTTAAACTAGACATATTCGGTGAATTGTTAGTTGTTGGACTGTTAATTAGAAACATTTAGTTAATGATTAAGAAACAATTGTTAAAATATCAACTAAAAATATTTAATTAGTTATTGAGATGTTTATTAGCAAATAAATTTAAAAAATTATGAATTTTTATTTTTCATATTAAATTCAATTAAAAAAATAAAAGAACTTAAAAATTTAAGCGGGACAAATTTATGCGGCGTGGGACAGATTGAAAATGAAAAAAATCATTATGCAGACAAGGCAGAGCAGTTTAAAAAATTTGCAGGTTGAGTTCAGCTCGCCTCGCCCCGTCCCACCCCATTGCCATCCCTACTCCTTTTGACATTTCAATACAAAGAATAATATAAAAATCGAAGAATGAAAAATCAATGAACATGATTGATCCAAAATTTTGAGCTGAAACTGATTCATTTTGTAGATTTTTTTTAATGAGCTTTAAGAAAATAAATGGATGTCCATAGTTTTGTTTTTTCGTGCAAAAATGTGAAATATATATGTATATATATATATTGCAGTTCGAGAGACTTCATCTGTTTTTAAAGTATAAAATTACAGTTGAAGAGTATAAATAAAAATAATTTAAATATTTCATCAAAGAGCATATGTGGTAGAGTAATAGATTGTCCAAAGACATAAAAGATCACTTCGATTTGATTTCACATAGGGACATATTTTTATGTATATTTCTTGATAATTCGACAAACAAAATTAACTAATCATAGTTCCTTAAATTCGAAGCATCAAAATTCGATGTCGTTGAGTGTATAGATATAGGTCAGTATATCGATTTTGCCTCTAGTTTCAACCTATCCTTATTTTTGTTTTGAATTTTTTATACGATGTTCTATATTCATATTATGAATCCCGACTAATCTGTATTCGTGCAACTAGGTTCATTCAAGAGAAGCGCTCCGATCCCTATCAAGGAATTTTTTATATCCAAGACTCAAATTTAAAATCTTTAATTAAAGAAAAAATAATCTCATGCATCCATTACACTATATCTTTTGATGGTTGCATTTAACCTTATTTCAAGGACATGTCATTGTTTTGATTCCAACATGAATATTATCTAATATTGTCATTAAATAGTGAAAGTACATGGAAATTATCACATCCAATCAAACATAAGTTTAACTAATTAATAGTTGTAAGCCATCTTTGCCAAATAAATAGAGTTAAATGTGTTGATATGAGATTTTTACATGGAAACTAGCTTTAGATTTAGGAAAAACTACACTACAAAATAAATATATACCGTTATTTAGATATTTAGTTATAGTTTATAAGTATTACTGTTCATAGCTATGTTATCAATTTTATAGCAATAAATTAATTATACATGCACTTAATATATATATCAAGCAAATGTTCAATCATATTCAATCTCTCTCTCTCTCTCTCTCTGTGTGTACTAATTTCAAATCAAATCAATTCTACTTTCATTTCTATCCAAAATTGATTTCAATTAAGTTATCTTTTCATACTGCAACAATTCGTCGTGGAAGGTTTCTAGCTTACTGATTGTGATTTGAATATTTCTTTTAATCTTTCTTGTATTTTGTTGGTATTAGTATAGTTATGTATGAAAAATATTCAATGTATTATTTCTTGTTATATATTTGTATTCATGTGATTTTTCAATTGAAAGGTAAGTATCAAATATACGTTAACATTTATAAAGCTCTTAAATAGTTAGACGTGTGTATTTGCATCAATTTTTGTATTTTATATCTTACGTAAGATACTAATATGTAGTTTATACTTTCATATGCTTTTGAATTGAATGATAAGTACTAAATACATTCCACATAGGTATACTTTTCAATAGTTAGAATTTTTGTATTTGCTTGTATTTGAAATCAACTGTTAGATAATTATATCAATATATATTTTGTATTTAAATATACAAAAAAATTTGATATATTTCCCAAAAAAAAGTGAATATACCAACTTGCTTGAATCAAATGAAAACAATTAAATCACACATAAATGGATATAACATGAGATTTTAATGAATTAGATATAAAAAAAAATTGACAATTTTTACGAACAAAAATAAAATACAACTTGCTTGACTAAAATGAGAAAAATTAAATATAAGTAAATTTAGCTTTAAAATTGAAATTGTATAATAATATTTGATATAATTAAGGGAAAATTGACAATTTAAAATGGGATAACCTAATTAATGTAATTTGTTATTACTATTTTAGGGGAAAAAAACGGTTATATACTTTCCATAATAACATATACATAGTATAGTATATACTAATATTAACATACTAAATTAATTGCCCATATTTTTGTATTTTTTTTCATATAACTTGTAGCTATTAAATGTAATTATAATAAATGTAACTAGAGAAATATCATAATCCATAAAATATAGTCATTTCTGTAAGTTCTTCTTAGATCTCAGCAGAAGTTCAAATCTTAAGTTATCTCGGGCCTCTTCTTAGGTCACTATAAGCTGATATACAAGGCTTCAACTTGTACAAGACTTCTCGTTTTAACTTCGCGATGTTTGGGTTTAACTCATCAAACAAGTCCGCTAAAGATAGCTTGGAATAAGAATTTACAAACCTTGAAGCAAGTAAATATATTTTCACTATTTCAATTTGATTGTCTGATTTTAATGATAACTATAAATTATTTCATGATTTTATCCTAATAAAATATAAAATAAACTCATCCTAAAGTAGATTAAGTTTGCTCAAAAGATTAAACGTATTGATTTTCATGAAATTAAATAACAAGTAAAACTGTACCGGAAAAGTAAATTAAATGAGGATGACCATTTAACATTAATTCATGAGTTTTTTCTACAATAAATTTCTTTGAGAAATTTATTTTAGTGCCGTTATTTCTTGAGAATTTTCAGCTTTAAATAATCAATCTCAAGTAGAAAATATCTAGAGATGTAATATAACTTATTGAAATAAATGTATATAATTAAAGTAAATGACATATTTTATATAATTAGCAGACATGTAAGAACAAGTTAAAAAATAATCAGAATTTCAAATGTAACATGCACTATTTTAACAATTTTACTACGACATTATATTTGTAATATTTAATAATTTTGTCAAACACGCATTTCATGATATTCGCATAAAACTTGAATTTTTAATTTTTATTATAATTAATATAATTAAAACACACTTATTCGAAAAATATAAATTGATCTTTTATTATATTAATTAAGAATATATATTCACTAATTAATATATTTTCAAAAGACACTATATATTTAAAATATTTAATTTAATGTTATTTATAAATACTCTTATAATTTTTTAATATTAGATAATTAACTTTTATTTTTAATATTTAATATAACAACAACCACATGACATGGTTAATTCGATTGGGACACATTAATCTAATGAGAAATATCATGTCGACAAGTTAGGTATGTGTATTAGCACAATGTCACTTTTATTAGGACAGAATAATTATTAGGGTAGCAATTACACCAACTCCAATCACTAGGTGACTTTTCAAACAAACCCCGGGTAAAAAAAGTGTTGCAGGCTTGAATTGCCACTTGAACTTTTTTCTTTTTTAATAAAAATAAAAAAATTAAGAGTTGAAATGAATAATCGAACACATACCAATAAATTTCTGTGGTGCTCACGTTTTTCCCCTCCTAAAAGGAACTTGTAAAAAGATTAACAACTCCATAATTTGGAAAATTCATTTTCTCAAATTGTGAAAATGGAATGATTGACAATATGATATTTTTGAAGGTGTTGATTTCCTCGACATATGTTAGGGTTGAATACGTTACAAAAGATCCATCAGAAATAACTTTTCTACCTTCACAAAACAAGGATAGGACTGTATACACGCTAACCCCCTCAAATCTCATTTGTCAAACTATCATTACATTGAGTATGCTGTCGTCGTTGTATGTTAGGATTGAGTAATACAATGATGCTATACTACAAATAGGATTGTGCTGACATCTTTCAACTTGATGAAGCCAGAATCGTGATCACTTATCGCAACACTGCATGTTTACCTGTCGATAAATCCTCGTTGAAGTTGCTGAGCCTGCAAATTTTGTTGTCCATGAAGAAAACAACCTATCCTTGGTTGGGTTAACAGAGTGGTTCAAGTGTACAAGCACAATGAGCTTAGACGTCGTTCAACGAGTAAATAGTTGGGGAGTGTAATAAAATAACACTCATGTAAGATATCCAGAATTCACAGAAGGGGGTTCAACATCTAACAAAATCACAAATGTATTCATTTAGAACAAAAATCAAATGACAGTTACAGGGGAAAAAGACCCATATGTTTCTTCTTTGGAGCACCTATTGTACCTTACATTCAGACATTCTCGTAGCCCGAAATGGTAGAACGTCACTTGAACATTCCGAAATTCATCATAAATCATCATTGCAATCTGATTGAAGACAAAAGTACATTAGAATGAACCTACCAAGCATTATTCAATCAGCAAGAACTACAATGAGAAAGGCCACAATATATATATGCTAAAGTTTAGACTTAGAATTATATGGGGAATCAATTCTTTGACAATCAGGTAGCACATGATTCACAAAATCAACAGCAAAAGTACTTTGTGGTCAATCTAATCAAACAAGTACTGAAAAATGACAACAAACACATCAATCGCCCAAAGTCCGCAGTCAATCTCAAAATGCATAAATATGTTGTTTAAGGATGATGTTGCTCCCTATGGTAGAGTTCTCAAGTATTGGAATTGTTCACATTTCATCAGGTTCACAGTTTACTAATGGAGGTTCAAACTCTAGTTCTCAGCAGAAGTTCAAATCTTAAGTTATCTCGGGCCTCTTCTTAGGTCACTATAAGCTGATATACAAGGCTTCAACTTGTACAAGACTTCTCGTTTTAACTTCGGTTGTCTGCAGGGGCACCATCTAAATGATTCATGATATGAAGTTTCAGAAGTAACTATATACAAAATCACTAGATGCCTTCAGAACAATCCCAGGAAACTTAAAATCTGGTAAATATATTGATTTATCTATCAGCATAACAAAATGCGATAAAATGCTTTGGCATCAAGTCGAGCTTTGACCCTCACATAATCTATAATCACAATGAGCTGACTTAGAACTTGAAAATGTAAAGATCCATATTGATAATATACTTCAATGGAAGCCAGAGTTCACAGAAAGAGAAAGACTCCCATGTTCTTATTGAGTGTTCTACTATTATTCTCTAGACTGCTTGGAAATAAACTTCGCTTGAACTCTCTGTCATTCATCATACATTATCATTGCAATCTGATTAAATACCAAGTATTAGAATGTCGCTTACATCTTAACAACTACAGTTGGAAAGGCAAAATTTATATGCTTAGCAACTTTCTGTCGGACATACTATCTGATTCAGTTTTCCTGAAGCTTAATATGGAATTAAGGCATCAACAAGCAGTATCAGCTGCATGATTCACAAATCTGCAAGAAATATGTATTTCTGCATCAATCTAAAAGTAGATAGGCACAACAAATACCATCAATTGCATACTTTAAGGCTCAACGACATGTCAATATATGTAGACATTTTTGTGAATAACATACCACTCCTTTTGTAAACCGAACATATAAGCATTTAAGAGTTCTGAGCCAGAGTTATGTTACAAGAATTTCAGCTAGTCGGGGTTTTCGTTGTAGACTAGAAGGACAAACAGGATAAAAGGCAACAATACAACCAGTCTAAAATCTCAAAATCAAATTCCGATGCATTTTCTGACAAACTCTTATAATAGACAAAGATCAGTCTATTCTTAATAGTGAAGATAGAAAAATTGTGCACCAGAAACAACCACATGACATGGTTAATTCGATTGGGACACATTAATCTAATGAGAAATATCATGTCGACAAGTTAGGTATGTGTATTAGCACAATGTCACTTTTATGGTCACATGCTCATGTTTAGAACGAACTCCATTACGTTTTAGAACGAACTCCATTACGTCCTTGGATGAATGATCAGTTGTGTACACAATATATGGATGAGTTAAGTTACATTGACCAAAAGCCAAATTTTATCTCAATACATTAATAAATCATTCAGGGATTCATCAAGTTAATGCAATTATTAGATGCATTCATTGGTCAAACATGAATAAATTAAATTAACGAAACAGGGCCAAAAATGCTCCTAACTTATCAAAATTTGTTTTATGATTGCCCTTCAATAACTTATTTGGCCCCTAAAGCCCTCACATTTTTGTTTTGGCTTAAAATTGCCCCTAAAAATAATGATGTGGGCTTGAAGGAGCTAATAGATTAATGGAGGTCAATCATAGAACAAACACGATAATTTAGGGTCTTTTTTCCCATTTCCGGTTTATTTATTCATGACCGATGGCGATGTTTCTGAAAACACTATCTGAAGTAGTGTTTGGGGGTGGGGTGGGGTGGGGGGTTCTTATGGAGGAAGAGACGGGATGGGTCTGAGGAAGAAGATTACTGATGGAGAAGGGGTAATCGGTCAAGCTCTAAAGATAGTGTTTCCCTTCTATTTTTATTGCTCAAAAGCTCTTTTTCCCTGGATTAGTTAGACTCAAAAGTCACATTTTTTTCCATAGGCTATTGTTGCCAGTAAAGTGTGTGTAAAGTAGATGCGTTTAATTTTTTCTACTGTTAAGTCATTAGGAGTGTAATAGGTACACATTGATTAACGTTGGACTGTTGGAGTGTCTAATAGGTAACAACCTTGGGTGAGATGTCTAAGTGAAAAGTGATGATCACTTTAGGGGTCTGTGTGTGTATCTAGCTGAATAACTGAGCAAGTGAAAGTTTACATAGCACAATCTTTAAGAAACTTAAGAGCAAACGTAAATTCTTCATTGTAAGGACATTGATGAACATTAAATCATGCACCCGACAAACTAATTCTCGTAGCAGATCCATACAATAATTCACAAAAAAAAGAAGAAGTAAATTTACCTTCAAGAGTCCAACCATAGCTTCGAGGAGTGGCAGATAACATCGAATTCAGCAATGCTGAGGCCGTAACTCAATTCTTTATATGTATAAATGAATCCTATCTTCGTATTTAAAATGTAAACCAAGCTTATGCTACGTATGATGGTGCTAAGAATCAAAGTGTCAACTCTTACACAGCTCATTTCAACAGGTGACCTGCAAAATACAAACAAAAATTGTATCCGGATCAAATATCATAGACAAAAATAAAGCTTTTCTTTTCTTCTTTTAACCACTCCCCAGAGCACCCACCTTTTTGCTACCTTGGTGACTCAAACCCACAATTGGAGGTGGAGAGTACTTAATATCTTCGTAACCCCTCTTTGTCTATACAAAAATAAAGCTTTTCTTTTCTTCTTAACCACTATCAGGACCTTCCCCCCTTTTGCTACTGTGGTGATTCGAACCCACAATTGGAGGCAGAGGGTACTTTATTTATTATTTAATAATTCTATTTTGTCATTCATTCTATCTTTTAATGATATCCACTGCATAAGACAATCTATCCAAATATCGTATTCATTGAAACAGTACAGTACGATAAAATACAATACATAACAACCATCCAAACAAAGTGTAAACCCCTCATGGGAGCTCCCACCTTTTTGCTCCCTTGGTGATTCAACCCACAACCTTTAAGGTCGGAGGTGGAGGGTCACCTAGTCTATACAAAAAACAAAGGATACATACTCACAAAATTGGTTGAAAAACTTAAATTTTCTAATAAATGTGTATATAATCTATATGGGTCGATAGGAAATGTAAGAAATTAAGGGTAAATGGCGAAATAATTGCTGAAAATGCAACAACAACAAAAAGGGGTTCTGGCAAGTTGACCTGAAAATGCGAGCGGTGAGTGGTTTCTGTGAAGGGATACGAAAAGGGGAAGGAGAGACCTTTGGCTTGGAGCTGCCGCCAAGTCTTACGGCGGATGTTCGGCCGGAAGTGGAGGCGTTGCGGAGGAGGGACCTGGGGTGATGGTTGCCATGTTTGCTGAGTTGGGGTTTTAGGTACTGAGATTTGGGGTTATGTAGTAGTTTTTCTAGTTAATTTTTTTTTTATATATATATTCTAATTAAAATATATAAGTAATTTTAAAACAATACTTAATTATATAAGTAATTTTAAAATAATGCACAATAAATTCTTATCCAATTTTGAAGGTAAAAAAGTTCTTTCCGTAGATTCTTGGCTCAAAAAAAAAAAATTTAAAACCACCAAATATAATTGAAAATGAAGAAGTAATGACAAAATATTGTTGTCATTCTAAAAAGTACTTGCAAAGTAATATAGTAATCAAAGTACAAAAGATAATAAATAGTAACAAAAATCGAACGACAAGAAACTATATCAGATTATGAGTAATAATATAATTAGTAGCATGGAAGGGTAAGTGAGACAGCGCTATACTCCGTATTTACTAGTATTTTACGCTAATTCATATTCTACACAATTTTCTATATACAATCATGTTCTCGATTAGATGTACTTGCTCCATGTCATATCTAAACACCTCACTTCAAAAAAAAATTTCCGTCTATCTCTAGAATCCAGTCCAGTTGAAACCAGTCCAGTTGAAACCATCTATAATCAATTTCTCACACCTCCATATTGGGGGCATCATGCATCTCCTCTTCACATGTTTAAAATATCTCAGTCTCGCTTTTTACATCTTGTCCTCCACCAAAGTCTACCTTGTTCTCAATATCTTCATTTCTAATTGTATCCCTTCTAGTATGTCCACCCACCAATCATATATAACATCTTCATTGCTGCAATTTTTTTTTTTTGTGCGTGAGAATTTTTGATAAATCAACACTCTACTCCATAGTATATAATTGCTCTAACTACCACCATGTAGAACTTTGTCTTTAAATTTTTTGATGACACATTTTTATCACACAAAACTTGTCTGACATCATCGTTAATCTTCCAATTTTCTTGAATAATAAACCCAAGATATATGAAACTTTCTATGGCAATGTATATAATTCTGGCAAAAATTCAAACTATTATTTTATTGATCATGTCATTTGATATAAGATTTAATTAATTAGACTAAAAATCACAAAAAAATTATTTGTATATTTAATAAAATGCTAGATAAAATCACAATTAAATAAACTTTATTTCATTTTTCCATAAATTTCCTTTTATAGTAAGGATCAAATAAGATAATTGCATATTCTAAACAACAAAGCGCCTGTAGCTCAGTGGATAGAGCGTCTGTTTCCTAAGCAGAAAGTCGTAGGTTCGACCCCTACCTGGCGCGTTTTATTTTTTAAATTTTCGTGTCAATCAAATTGTACTATTGATTGTTATCATTATTGCCATACGTATTGTCACCTCTCTAACTCGTGAGTGTTGCCACCAACATAATACTTATTATTATAATTATGTTGTCCTTGTTGTCACAAGTATTGTTACCTTTAATAGTGGTCGTCAAAACTACCTCTATAATACATTGATTGTTATTATCATTGTTGTTGTTGTCGTCTTCGCTATTCATGGAGTTGGTTTCATCAATGTTTTCCTGAGGGACATGAGTAACATAAGCCATAGGATTTTCTCCTTTTCAATATAACATAGTTCACGAAATCGAGGTACAATCTCTCAGGACTCCAGAGGAACAGAAACTTAAGATACAACATTCATCTTCATTCGTATAGCAAATAACAAAGAACTAGAAAAAAGATTATATTTCAAAAACTAGTCAAATGTTGAAGTTACAAGTCTCTCTCTTATGGTTTCATTATAAAAGAACAGGCAATCTAGTACTAATGCAAACATGCTACAAACCAGTTACTACGATGCCACGTACATTATATGTATCGAGTTTAGCTCAATTCGATCTACTTGCAGTCTAAACAAAATTGATATCACGCATATCAATTCATTCCTAAGTATATGCACGATGGTTGCCAGAAAATGCTTCAAAATGTCCGAAATGCATCCATGTGATGCCTTCATAGCGCCAGCATCATTGACATTACTACTAAGAAATGGTAGAATGACCAGAGACAGATTCAAGATTTAAACTTGATAGGTTCCCCTTTGATATGTTAAGCACGAAACTCGTTCTATTGTGGAAGTTATGGTTTTAAAAATATAATTTTTTAATTTTTTTTTGGATTTTGTTGTTTTTTGAAAAGTATATATCCATATTCCATCCACCTTGTGAGTATAACCATATGTCTATTGGTTAGGATCTGTTTGGATTTCTTGAGCCAATTCCCTTGTCAACTTGTCAGCGCGATCATCTTGCCCACCAGCAAAACTATAAACTCTGAACGCGAACTGGAAGGCCTTCCATAGCAGTTTACGTGGTCCATTTTTTCGTGTATCATTTTTTGATCCACCTCTTCTCTTTGCTTCTCTACTCTCCTGAATCAACATTCAAGTATTACTTTTCTTGAAAAGAGTTCAATAGATTATCAGGGACCGATAATCTTACTGCATACTACTAGTTACATTGTACTTACCTTCAGGGCAAGCTCCATGCAGTTTGAAGAAACATCTACCATTAGTTCTTTGATACGTACGAGGATGCTGAAATCAAAATGAATGTTATGGCTTATAAATTTCTTGGCCTCTTCATCTTTTGTTCGTTCCAATGTGTCGATTTCTACTTTGATCTACATGACAGAAATATTAGTTAGAGCTGTTATTATAAGAAGTTGAGGAATGAGAGGTGAGACTATCGACCTTCTTGAAGTAACTCTCAGCTTTGTCAATGTGTTCGCCAACAGGTGAGACTATCGACCAATTTTTTAGAGTAGTGGCTATTGTGTCTAACTTGGAATACAGTGCTGCTCCCATTCTCAGTTCTTCTAACTTTTTGGTAGGAAAATCTTCAAATCTTGATAGAACTTGAGACTCATCGGTTAATTTCTCAAGATGAGATTCTACATAGTCGTGAAACTTGATGAGCTCGGACATATCTGATGTTTTAAAAGAAGCAATATCTGTGTTTAGCTTCTTGATTGTTTTCGAGTAATTTTTAACATCCTCTTCGATTTGGTGGAAATATGCTGACCTGATACAAACGTTGCACGTTTTAAAATGTAACTCAAACTTCTGAAAAAATGTGAAATCCTTCCAAGGAATGAGTGAAGAATTTTAACAAGATTACCTCTTTGTCATCTCTGCTAATGCATCAGCCATTCCCCGTTTACCTCCAGCTGAGGCACCAACTTTCCCCATTCTGTGATGTGATGGACTATCTAAACTAGGGCCTTCGACTTGGAGCTTGAGAAGTCGATAAAGATTACCCATTTGAGTTGATCTTTTCAATTTAGTGACTGCTCTCTTAACTCGTAACACGCTCATGAATCCTAGTGGTGGTGGAGGTGTAGGTCCTTTTCCCTTTGGCATGGGTGGAGGTGGTGCACGAACGGCTCCATTTGAAGCCATTGGTGGAGGTGCCGTACCCTTTGATCCAATGGAAGGTGGTGGTGGAGGTGGAGGTGATATTACGTTTCTGGATGTCATGGGAGATGGTGATGGTGGAGGTGGAAGTGTTATTATATGCGTTGTTGTCTTAGGTGGCGATAGAGGTGGTGGGGGAGGAAGCAGAGACGGAGGTGCTATTACATTTCCGGATGTCATGGGAGGTGGTGGTGGTGGAGGCGGAGGTGTTAGTGTTATTATATGTGTTGTTGTCTTAGGTGGCGATGGAGGTGGTGGGAGAGGAGGCAGAGACAGAGGTGCTATTACATTTCCGAACGTCATGGGAGGTGGTGGTGGGAGTGTTATTATATTTGTTGTTGTTTTAAGTGGCAACGGAGGAGGTGGAGGCGGAGGCGGAGGTGTAACTATGTTTCTTGATGTCATTGGTGGTGGTGGGGGAGGAGGCGGAGGTGTTACTATGTTTCTTGATGTCAAAGAGGGTGCCTTTATGACATTTGAAGATAATGTGAATGGCGCTAGTGTAGATGCTGCCTGTTCTTCTACATTTGATCTCAACTCAGGGAGTGTAGATGGAGGTAAAAACATGTCTGACGAAACACGACTTGACACTAGCTGATTACTTGTAGAACCAGTCCGACAAGTTCCTCCGTCTTCTGATACATTATCCATATCAGCCAACATTTCAAAATCATCCCCTGCTTTCACTTCAGAATCAAGCTTTGCTTGTATTTCTGATTTTTGTTCACTGAAGTTGGTTGCTAGCTGAACAACATGATTAGGATCTTGAGCTGTTGCATAAGGGAGCAAGTCGAGATAGAGGCGTTTAACATCAATAGGATTCAGCTTCTCAATTTCCTGGCCCTTGAGTTCACTCTTCAGTGAAGTACTAATTGCCGAGGAGAGAACTGAAGTTGGAGTAGGCGGAGGGCTTGAGAGGGAGGACTCGTTGTCTGAGTGAGACTCCGGAAGATCCCTCCTAAATGCATCAGATGAAGGACTTCCATCTCTCGTCTGGTCATCCTCGTCCATCATATCAAACACTCTTTCAGTGGCTATCTTAATCATCTCGTCAAGCAATACCAATCCTGAAGAGTGATCGTTTAACACATAATTAAGCAAATAAAACACGTCATATATCAAATGAAACATTCCCACAATTCAACAGTAGTGACAGTAAACAAACAACACATAGTTCTTTGCCATTTAGTATCTGCATAAACATTATGACATACCATAACGCCTTAGATCGTTGTGGAGGTTACTGTATTCCTCATCCAATTTCGTTATGAACTCTTCATCACCAGTCCATACAGCCCCCAGAGATTTCAAAGTATCACACAAGCATTGCAGTGCCTGATATATACATGACAATTTTGTAATCAAAGTTACAATCTGCTATAGGAGAACTGTTCTCAGTGTAATACACAATTCAGTGAGTAAATAGGTAACCTGATCCATTCCTGCTCCATCAATATTTGACAATGAGAAACTCGGGTTGATGGAAGGATACATTTTATGCAGATCCTTCACTGTTAAGATCAGCAACTGTCGAAAATCATTCACATACAACACGAGTTAAGAAAAGACTAGTCATTGTTCTTGTCTGAACACTACAAGAAAAACGTTTATTCGCGATGGATTAGTTGCAAAAGTTATAAGTAACTTCTTCACATTGCATTAGAAGTGACAGACGACTACCTCATTTAGGGATGGAGAGCCAGAACACAGCGAGAGGTCAAGCAAATCTCTCAAGCTGAGGATCTTGCTCCTGAGCGCTGTCACTATAACGAAGTTGCCTGCCACTCCACATGATTTGTGAACTCTGGAGCCTACAATGAAGGATGTTTTCTCGGTCTCATGCTTGCCATCTTCCTGCTGGCAATACAAACGCCGTTACTCAATGACAGCAAGATCATCGATATGCCTAAAGACAAGATGAACAACTATATTTTCGAGGTTCTCAAAACCTCATTAGTGTTGAGTGGGTCCCTCCAAATGGAGGGCTCACATGAATATCACTTTGTCAAAAACGAGATGGACAATCCCATTTTTCAGCTCAACAAATTTATTTGTGTCAACATAATAGTCACTTTTTTTGAATTATACGGTTGGTTAACTCACCAACCTCTTCTTTTTGAATTGTCAACAAGAGCAGAAAAATTTTGCCTATAAGGAGCTCTTCAACTCCTTCATTTGGCATCAGCAAAAGAGGAAAAATAGAGAGCCACACAGAGAGAGAAAAATATTGTGTATTTTTTTCTTCTGTGAGGTATATCATAAACTATAAAATGAAATAGTTTGTAAAGAAAAATAGAGTGTGTGCTTAGAAAATATTTTTCCTAAAAGAAATAGTGTGACAAAAATAGTGAAACTATTTTTTGTTATTTTGATTTTTCCTCTGAGAGCCTACTATTTGTAATAGTAGAAGTAATTGTATACTTATGCCTAATATTTGTAATAGTAGAAGAACTATAGTAGAAGTGTTGATTTGTGGACGTAGCCTAAAAGTGTTGGGTGAACCACGTTAAATTTTCTGGTGTTTATTTTGCTTTATTTATTTCTCCTAAATTTTATTGCTCACTTCGCTGCGTGAGACCTTACAGAGTGTTGAACCCCAATGGTTTGTGACATAAGAATATGCTTGTGCTTGTTAACAAATTATTCTTGTTGAAAGTGTCCAACATTGTAGTTGCGTGCAGCTTTTTGAGTTCAACATTGTAGAAGTTTTTGGACGAGGTGATGACATAATACAACATGATAACATAGCACATATAGAGGTCTTGGGTACAACAAGCCCGCACCTAAAAGGACATGTTGAAAATATAATTAACTAATTACAAACATTTTTTATCTAGCGATTTAAGCTTTTAGATATGGTGGTCACACAATTTCAGTATTCCGTTCTTAACAAAATATTATATCTAACAATTTAAGCTTTTAAATAAGATTGTTAGATAATTCAATATTTTGTGTCAATGCGTATTAAAATTCAAGGTATGGCTACCATAGTAACCGTGAAGTTGGGCCAACATGTGCGGGCCCCAACTAATTTCATGTATATCTTTTGCCTTGTCAATATAAACATTAGATAACTTTGTTTACCAAACCTTTGCTCTTTAGCATGGACTATATTGGAATAATGAAAACACAAATCCATTCACATTCTCCGATATTGCAACCACATACAAAGTTCTACCACACGTAGAAACTTCAGATAATCAACCAACCGAGATATTAAGGTTCCCCGCAACATAAAATTGAAAAAGAAAATTGTAAACATGAAAAAATACCTCAAATGTAGAGAACTTCCATGGGGAATGATGAAGAGCCACAACAGAACGTTCCCCAGATTGCATTTGCAACCAATAAAAATAACAATTTCTAATTAGAAAAAATTTCTTGACTTTGAGAAAAACAAACCAATATTTTGCTGAAGAATTAAAAAAATTCAAACAATGAAGGAGGATGATGAAAATAATGAAGAACGTTCAAATTTTCAAAATCAGAAAATGAAAAAAAAAAGTTCTTTTCTTGGGAAAAAAAAACTCAAAAATTTAGTAAAAATAAAAATTTGGGCTCCATTGACAATCTTCAATTTTCCTCCTTTGTTTCCCAAAAAGAGAGGATTTAATAATAATGAAATAGTACATATATCTCATTAGTAAATTTGATATTTTTCTTAATTTCTTCTAAAAAATATACTTAGAAAAACTAATATAAAATAATTTTTTTCGCATATAGCCACTCACAAATTTCTTAGTTATGTTTCATAGCTATAGTTTGGATAATTAAATTTCGTAACAATAGTTATAGCAACGTTTGTTTATTCGTACAACATTTATATATATTGGTATTATTCGCTGTACAATTGACAATTTTTGTATTTTGTTTGTATATTGCACTACACAATTCGTGCAAAGTATTTGTATAATTTGTCATACAGTTCACAATATTTGTATATTTCGTTATATAATTTGATTCACGTATAATTTTTATATAATCGCGCACAACGTTTGAATAAATCGCGTGGATTATACAAAATTCAAACTGTAATTACAACTAAATATTTGTTGTGAGTCATAATTAATTTAAACTATAACTGTTAGCTGATTAACTAGTATATGTTTGCTTATCTGTATAATTTTTTCTTTTTCTTTTTTTTCTCCTCAAGGATTCAATATTCATTTTAGACTTAATCAATTCAAAAGTTTTATTTTAGGATAAAATGTTCATTATCAAAATTAATTCCATATTAGAGGCTCGAATTTGAGACTTTCTTTTTTTTATTAAGAATGATATATTATGTAGTTATCACTTCACCATAATCATCTCTTGTCGTATATCAACCTCTACTGTTGTTAAAAGTAATGTTTAAAGAGATTGATGTAGGTTTTGTTTCTTTAAAATTAAACCCACTCACTCACCCAACCCAACTAACGATGAATATTTATTTGCATAATTTACATCAAATCAATTCAACCTACTACATATACGTGTTATGTAATATTTCAAAAAAAAAAAGATATTCTTTCCTTCTTACTTTAAAAGTTATCTTTATTTTAATGCAATTATTAATTATTATAAAATAAATAAAAAATAAAAAAGAGTTATCTTTATTTTAATTCAATTATTAATTATTATAAAATAAATAAAAAATAAAAAAGAGGTCTAACCGAGATTTGAACTCGGGTTACTGGATTCGCACAAAATAAGTATTTTAATTAAATTGTGTACAATTTAAGACCATTTGGTCTTATAAATTTTTTAAAAATAATTTTCCACTTTATTTGAATTTTGGTGTTTGTTCATGAAAATTCAAATCTACCTTGAAGTTATATTTTGAATTTAAATGAACAACTTATGACTTATCTTTTGATTTATTTTTCACTTTCGAAGTCATATTTAAAGATTCAATTATTTACTGCGTTGAGTGGCAAATGAAAAATTTATGAAAAGTTGCAATTTAATTTCTACCACTAAATAGTGCACCTACACGCCTTCATCGACGTTATTTTTTTGTCTTGATAGCTACTAGTTATATCATTCGCAATTGCTTGAATCTCGAGATGATTTTGAAAGTATTTTTTAAAATATTTTTGTCAAATATTTGTTTGATTATAAAAATTAATCTAATTTTTAAGACTTATTTTTAAAACCCAAAAGTTACATCAAACTTTCTTTAGGAGCCAAAATATCGGTGTTGGTTTCTTTTAAATTTTTAAAACTTGCCTCAATTTTTTGTAGTTTATAAAAAAAAAATAAAAGATCACATCTATTGCTTCAATTGCTTGATTTATATGAACTTACTTCAGATTTATCATGGTTGATTTGTATTTTATATATTTATAAAAATAAAATCACATCTATTGCTTCAAATTTATGTTGCTTGATTTATATGAACATCTATTGTGATAATAATAATAATAATAATAATAATAATAATAATAATAATAATAATAATAATAATAATAATAATAATAATAATAATAATAATAATAATAATAAATAATATTAATAATAAACGTTTTACATGCATATTCTGAGATTAACAAATATATTTTCTTGATACGATATTTTGGAACTTTGTAATACCACTTGTTTTGAAATAAATTTTAAAAAAAGTATTTATTTTGGAATGGAGGGAATTATTTTTTATGAGCAATTGGTGTCCTCTGATAATATATTATATTTATAACAAACCATATCAGATAATGATTTTATATTAAGATTTTGTCGGCAATAATTAATGACAAGTGTGAGAAATTACTGTACTAGAAGTAACAATTATTTGTACTATATTTTCAATCAAAAAATATTTTTATTGATGTATAAAAGGACATATAATTTTGAATATGTTGTAAAAAATCCTTAATTGTTATAGACATATAATTTTGGAATGTGAATATTGATATTTTTGTGAAAATTCTTTGAAATGCACTAATACATTAACAAACGTTCAAATTTGATATCAGTTGGTAAGTAACCGCGCTAATTTTGAGTATGAACATCTAAACAGGACCTGAACTGATCTTTATTGTGTCAGTTGAACACTCCAGCTAACAAATTAGTCATCTAAACACCTTCAAATTATATGTGTCACGTCAGAATCGAGTGTCCACGAGACACATTAGGAACAAGTTGGAGTACTGTTTATTTGCTAGTTGAGATAAACTTGAGTTGTCTAGATCAATGTGTACGTACTCACAAAAGTTGAAGTGCTTACTTATTAATTAAGGCTAAATTAATTTAAATCTTTTTTTTTTTGTATTATACCATGTATAAACTATGTACTCATCAATAATTAATTAGTCCATATACGTAGTATGGGATTAAAAAGTTTTTTTTTCATTTTTGATCAGTATACTGATGCAAGAAAAGACCCTGGAGAATACTGGAGAGATGTGATGAATACATTAACGAATACTCGAATTTGATATCAGTTGGCAAAGACATTTCGACATGACTAAGGAGCTGGTCTTTATTGTGTCAATTGAATACTCCAATTAACAAAATACACTCTTCTAATTAAAAATGTCTAAAATTTATGTGTTACGTTACAGTTAGATATTCATAAGACATAATAGGAATGAATTGGAGTGTTCATTTGTTAGTTGAGACGATGCTAAAATAGTAGTACAAAGGTATACATGAATCATGTGGAAGCTTGGCATTTAACTGCAATAATAATATCATGTGGTTTTATAATAATTAATGATTAAAACATTATTTACAATAATTATTATTATAATATCCCAACCTGTCTATAAAGCGTATCCATGCTTCAAAGTGATTAAGCAAAACATCTATAACAATACTCCTTTTGAAATTATGAAATTGATTATTGCTTTCATCCTGCTCTTTTCACTTGCCCTGGTAAGTGTGCTTAGATGATATAATTTATTTTATTTTTGGTGGATAATATTATTTGATATTTGTTGTTAGTGAGAGATAATCAATATTCTATATAATCAAAGCATATATCTAGATGTAACATGAATATTGATATTTTTGTGAAAAATATCTTGGGATCCACTAATACATTAACAAACACTCAAATTTGACATCAATTTGCAAGTAAAGATTCCAATTTTGGGTATGGACATGTAGACATGACCTCAGGTGATCTTCGTTGTGTCAGCTGAACACACCAGCTAATACAAAATGGTCATATAAACACCTCCAGAATTTATGTATCACGTCAGGTCAGTCAGCTATCCATGAGACATAGTAGGAATGAATCAGAGTGTTTATTTGTCAATTGAGATGACGTTAGGGTGTCTAGATCGATATGCACGTGCATACCCTCAAAGTTGGAACGCTTACTTATCAGTTAAGACCAAAATTTTAATTTTTGTTCATGTATTATGCCTTGTGTAAACTATGTACTCATCAAGAATTAATTAGTCAATATATATAGCATGGGATTAAAAAGTTTTTGTTTCTTTCATTTTTGGTCAGTATACTGATGCAAGAAAAAATCCTGGAGAATATTGGAGAGATGTGATGAAAGATGAGCCAATGCCTAAAGCAATCCAACATCTTATGCCTCAATCACATAAAGAAAAAAGTGATTGTCACAAGTCATCTTTTGAACCAATTCCTAATGTATCTAGTTATCATGGTGATGATATTGGTCTTAAACAAGAAAAAGATTTTGAACCAAGGCCAAGTACTACTGGCTATCATGATGACGACGTTGGTCTCAAACTAGAAAAAGATTTTGAACCAAGGCCAAGTACTACTGGCTATCATGATGATGACATTGGTCTCAAACAAGAAAAAGATTTTGAACCACGACCAAGTACTACTGGCTATCATAATGACGACGTTGGTCTCAAACAAGAAAAAAATTTTGAACCAAAACCAAATCTTACTAGTTATCATGATGATGACGATGTTACTGTCAAACAAGAAAAAGATTTTGAGCCAAGGCCAAATGTTACTGGTTATCATAATGATGATATTGATCTCAAATAATAAGAAAGAGATTTCAAGTCAAGGCTAAATACTTCCATGGACTATTAATATGGCATATAAATAGTTTTGTGTGCCTTGCTGCTTTTTGTATGTTCCTCCAATGTTAAGAGATCAATGAATAAGGAAAATGTTTGATGGTTGTATTCAATTTTTTTCCGTTGATTTGATATGGCGTTTTTTTTCTTAAAAAGGATTTTGAAACTTATTATCTAAAACACTTCTTAGATATTCATGCGACTGAAGATCATTTTATTAAAATTAAAATAAATTTTTTAAAATTTATATTGTTTATAATTATAATAAGATTAACATTCTTTTTTAACAAATTAATATTAAAAAATATAATCATCTTGTTCATTTTGACTTTTGCTTAAAAACTCCTCTTTTAGTTCTTTTTTACTTGATGGTCTTGAATTTTGCATGATCCTTTAAAAATAATAATCGATATATAAATATTTGATTATATAATATTCGTAATAATTGATGTAAAAATAATTTAAGAAATAAATATTATTAACATAAAAGAAAAACATAGAAAATAACAATATTTCCGATAATTATGAAAAGGAGTAATTAATATAGTCTCATTTCAGAAAATCCCTTCACTGAAATAGTGGATTTTATCACACAGAAGATTTTCAGCCAAACAAAAATTACTCTTTTTCAATTTAATAGTTTTCTTTTCCAAGTTTTCCGATCAGCTCCTTTCTTGATCCGATCAGTTTCATCGGAGAGATTCATCGGAGAGAGTGCCCGACGTGACGGTACTGGTGGTTGATGCTAACATTCGCATGGTACGAAATATTGCTCGGTTCGGAAGTTGGTAAGTTTTGTCCGACGGAGAGCCGTGGCAGTAAGGGTGCTTGATACTAACTTGCGCAGGGTGCGAAGTATTGCTCCGGTTTAATCTCGAAAGCTGGTGAGTTTCGTCGGAGGGAAGTGCCGACGTGGCGGAAGCGGTGATTGATGCTAACGTGCGCCAGGGTGGTACAAAGTTTTGCTCATTTCAAATTCAAAACTGATATTTGGTGGCGCTGTTCTCTGGCATGGGATACATGACTGGAACGTCGTCGCTTCGGAGCTTAATTCTCGTACCATCTATCATTACCACTTTACCCCTCAGGTTCATATTAATTTACATTAGCTGCCACTGCTGGACTATTCTATTTCTTCCTTCCACCATTTTTATTTGTCCAATATTGAGTTAGCACGTACAGAAAATACCATGGTAACCTTGGAATATAATAAATTCAATACTTTGCAAAATAGTTATGATTAATATTAAAGATTAACTTAGAACTAACCTAGAAATTATCTTTTTTTTAAATTGAACAAGTACAACAATATCCCGTGGAAACTCATAAGTGGAGTCTATTGAGGTAAAATGTACGCATATCTTATCATTACCTATGGCTCATAGAGATAGAGAGGTTATTTTTGAAAATCCTTGTCTAAAAAATATCAGGGCCCAAAAGTTGTAACACCCCGTAAAAATTATCAAAATACCCCTAAAATGCATCATGCGCACAATGCGTCTTCCAAAGCTCCGATGAAAAATTCAATACCGGATTTGCGATCAGCGCGGAAAATCGAGTCAAAAAATGGTCTCGACCCGATTAAGAGCAACCGGGTCGAATTATGAAATTGCACAATTTGTGCAAAAACAGTAGCATATCCGCGTCCCCTCCGCGACGCGCTAGGGAGGCGGACTTGCACTTGTGATTTTTTGTTGTTTTTCGACAGGAACTGCTTTTCCGAAAACTTCACCAAAAACACTGGTGGTGCCCCTTCCGCGATGCGCACCTGTGTCCTAGAAAATTATTTTTTTCTTTTAATTCGGGAAGGGCAATTTTGTCCTTCCTAATATATTTTAATATCCCAAAATGATTTTTAAAGCCTATTTCGTTCAAAAAGGGGTTTTAAACCCATAATTTTTCTAAGTCTTTTCAGTTAAGTCTGAGAGAAGAAGGGGAGAGAATGTAAGGGTTTCAAGGGACATTCCAAATTCTTGGGAGAAGCTTGAAGATTCTTCACCCCAGGTATGTAAAGGCTACTCAAAAGCATGGAATTGTTCTTCCATGTGCCCAATATAGAGTTAGGATGTAAATTTGATACTTAGAAGTCTTGAATAGTGATTTATTGAAAGTTCTTGAGTATTATCATTAATGCCTTAGATATTATCTTTATTTCTTGAAAATATTCTTTTAATTATATTTTGTATCCTAAATTGATAATCATCATGCTCAAGGTTTACTATATACATACATTATTATGTGATTGTGATCTAACCGTTACGAATTCTCTCAGTAAAGACTTGAATAATGAACTTAGGGGGATGTTTAGAGCCTTGATTGTCTCAATGTGATGTTTGACTAAGTCTGAGTCCTGAGGTGATATGTGTGGATGACTGTGATAGTTGAAAACAATATTGATAGAGTTGGATGAATATATTCCCTTGAATTTGAAAAGATAGTCTTGCCCGTAGAGGTTGAGTGATGGAAGTTCTTGATGAATTGATAGACTTATGAGCACGTCGAGTCTTGGGAGGTGTATTGAGCACCGAAAATGAGTGACAGTGAGTTCCGCTAGCACTCATTAACTACGTGGCCAGTGTAGCAGAGGATTGGACCGCCCAAAAGAGGACTTACTATTATTATAAACCCCTGATGTACGCTCTTTTACCTCGGCAAGGTATTGGACGGATGCCGCAACGATATCGCTTCGTTGTACCATCACCGGCTCATAGGTGATAGGTGTAGGTCCAAGAAACTTCCAGTTAGATTTCATGATGATAGAACTCCAATGTGATGTGATTGTTGATGTTTTGATGGATAGTGAGGTGATAGAGTCCTGTCCTTTACTCTGAGGTGAGGAGGAGAGATTGATGAGTGATTGTTATACTGTTTCATTTATTTTATCCCATTTTATATATAGTACATTCCATGTACTAACGCTCTTTTGGCGTTGCATCGTTTTATGATGCAAATTCTGTATATAGAGGACTTCAGCAGCCCAGTCGTTGAGCTTCAGAGCTTGTTGGATTTTCTGATAGTGGTGAGTCCTCCCCTGCATTCGGAGGATGAGTACTCCATTCCGCTTTATTAGCCTTATATTGATTTTGGGTAGTCATGGCTTGTCATAGTATCGTCTCAGACAGTGGTATAGAGGTTTCATAGACATAGATATTGATGATAGATGTTGAGGGTTCTTGCCTTTTCTTTTTTTTATCTTGAGACTATCTTTCGTTTTCGTATTTCATTTATGATGGACTATTATGATCACTCTATTTTCTTCCGCTATTGAATTGACTGAACGAAGGCAATGAGACTAGGTGGTCCGCTTGGGGAATAGCAATAGTCTCCGAGTGTTAGTCACATCTACAGTACCCTTCCGAGGCATGACAAAAGCAGAAGATACTAGATATAAAGTAGAAAGCAAAAGATAATATATAAATGTAATAAAAGTAACACATATAAGACGGACAATAACAACACCAGATATAAATACATGATTAATTCTACTGACCTACTATATCACAAGACCAGGCATCATCCTTCCCCTACTAGCCTATTAGCCTTCTACCATGATACGTGAACTTTGTTAACTAAAAAATGATAGAAATGAAGAAATCCGAGACTACAAAATTCACTGTGTGTCCTTAAGGAATTTAACCCCCTCAAGTACCCGGGGTTGTGGATTATTTCCTCCCAGGATATAATGGATATACCTGTAGTAGGAGTGGCGGTACCTCAAACGCCCACGACTTCGATGAACTTAAATTTGGGAACGAAATCACAGTATGACTCGATAAGTTTTATTTGCAGGGAAAAATGCAGAATGCTTAATGCACGAATATTTTGTTCTATTTGAAAATGAGGCATTGCCTTAGTTTATATAGCCTTGAATTATGCCTCTTCAGAACAGGCTTGGTGCCTGTTCGAAAAGGCTTAGTGCCTGTTCGGAAAGGCTTGGTGCTTATTCGGAAAGGCTTGGTGCCTATTCGGGAAAGGCTTGGTGCCTGTTCGGGAAAGAACGGTTAATAAATTATTTAAATAATAATTTCAAAAAATGAAGAATTTGGTCCAAAAAGATTATCAATCAATCTGGTCCAAAAAGATTATCAATCAATCACATCATTTGACCAAATCCAAATCCAAATCCGAAGCCGAAGCCGAGCAGAGCGACGACGACGGCACGAGGGGAGTCCCTCTTCTTAACCCTTTAATAGCTAGAAGAAGTG
>BAUE01070813.1:0-24307 GCA_000787875.1 Solanum virginianum | reverse complement strand
ATCTATAAGATTATATTTTTGTCCCAACTTGTAAATACCACGAATATAAGAGTTAAATCCTACATAGGTAGTATAGTATACCAACACCAATCATATATTTAGTTCAAAGCCAAGTTTCAAAAGTAAATTCGGTTTGAAGCTCACATTTAAAATATCATGCCGAAGTCTTAGGATGCTTTACATACCTCTTTTCTTTGTCCAAGTTGGCGTTACAACAATCCCCATCCAAATTATTCTTCCTGCCGCCTAACAAACCTAGCATATGCACAGAATGTTCAGACAGGTGGCTAAATCCTACATACCCAACATATATACAGGATACACGAGCTAACTAATAGGACCCACACTCACAATATGTCCACAGACCTCTAGTACAGATATACCAAATCAAACGATGGGACAGGGCATCCGTCATAACCAAAAAATAAAAGTAGTGCAAAGTAGTAACAAATGTATACACATTTAACATACTCAAATACCTTTTCAAACTTCAAAAGTCCAATTATAACTTCCTAGCGTCAAATGAAATCATAAAGCGCTAGAACACACATTTTCACTTTTAACACCAAAACTTGCAAAACTGGACAGCCCTCATGTTCTACACATATATAACATCCTCAAGGACTTCTATACACCCCAAATAACGCAACATAACGCTCTAGCGCTCAACATACGCACCTAGCGTCAAAACACCCCAATTTTCCCCTACAAGGCCGAATTGGTATCCAATTAATACAAAATGCGTACCAACCATTTCTAATGTTATTTCCTTCTCACAAGAATCATTTTCAAGTTAATTAAACCCACACATATGAAGTTTAAACAATAAAAGCTCTTTAACATTCAAAATTCCCACTTTGAACCTTATAACTCACAAGCTTAAAACTCAATGATTCAACCCAATTTTCTTGGTTATTCTACTTAATTAACAACCCTCAACTTATTTACAAGCTCAAATTCAACTTACAAGAAGAGGAACTTCACTTACCTTTACAATTAGTTCACACCTTCAAAACATCGATTGCGGATT
This sequence comes from Solanum virginianum, assembly GCA_000787875.1. NCBI lineage: Eukaryota > Viridiplantae > Streptophyta > Magnoliopsida > Solanales > Solanaceae > Solanum > Solanum virginianum. The sequence continues at coordinate 23,277 of BAUE01070813.1, read as the reverse complement.
TCCACGCGTTTTCTTGCCGAACTAAAGCTACTATGATGCTCGGGGGACCCAATATACTAGGCTTGAAGCGTCAATTTGTTGAAAGATCGAAAAAATGAATTGTTTGGCTTCTACTGTTCATACCCGAGAGCTGGGAAGAAGAGAGTCTTGAACTTGATTTTTTTCTAAGTCTTTTGTTTCCTTTGGGAACTCTTTTGGCAGAGTTTAGAGATAATATATACATATACTTATATAATTTCCCCCATTTTGGCCCCACTCTACACAAGTTGTCCAATGAAAGTGGGACAAAACTTGAGTGGGACCACCTCATTAAAATTCTTGTTCTAGAATTACCAAGCATCACACAGTTGTCCAAGGGACTTAATTAAAGATCCTACATATATGCATACATATATAGGGTTATACACACTTCTCTAAAAATACACACTTGTCCAAGGGACTTAATTAAAGATCCTACATATATGCATACATATATAGGGTTATACACACTTCTTTAAAAATTTACACTTGAGTTTTTGAACTTTTCAAAATTACACTTAAGTTTCGAATTTTCAAAAATTGCAACATTAGTCCCAACTTTCCGTAATTAATCCAGTGCACAGAAGTATGGGTCCTAACAGTAACATTCACCTCTTGATGGACTTTCAGGATGCTTCAAGTTGACTTCGTGCAATCCAAACACTGCCAGTCAGAATATTCATGCATATGGGGCAATGCTCATAGTAAGTTTTGATTATTATCAAGTCTCTGCCTGCCTGATGTCCTTCCTTCATAGTCTCTTGCTGTTTCTAGGTTTATATGAAGTACGATCTGGATAATGCACTGTGGTTTCAGTTAAAGTTTACTGTTCTGTTGCTATGACCCTTCCGGTCATAAAAAATTTCAGATATTATTGTGCTACCTTTCCTGTGCTGAAGTTGGAATCCCTTCCGCTCTTTAGTATTTGAACTTCTTCGTTGATTGATGTTCAAGGACATTATACCACCATAGGAGATTCAAGTCTTGTTTTTCCTTGCAGGCAGCTTTGGCCACACTTCTACTTATAATTTACAACTGTTCGGACCAAATCATCACCATACGAGAAAGGAGACTAGCTAGATCCCGGGAAGCAGCTGCAAAAGTTGTAAAAGAAAAGATTCAGGCACGTGCAAGGTGGAAAGCCGCAAAAGAGGCTGCTAAGAAGCATGCTGTTGAATTGCAAGGGCAATTTTCTCGAAAGTTTTCTCGCAAGCGAAATATTACAATCAGTGACAAGGTCACAGTACTGAATGAGGAATATACTGATATCGATGGTAATTCATATCCATCAAAGGAACACAGTACTTCTTTGGCGTCCAAGAAATCGCAAAGTGCATCTGAAGTAGAGGAAATAGGATCCAGTCCCTTGATGAAGATGATTGATGAAATTGAAGAACAAACTTATGATAGCTCGGAATCTTTCAGTTTGGAGATCAAAGAAAGAAATTTGAAAACCAAAAAGGCCAAAGGGAAAGATATTCATACTCATAGCCAAATCTTTAAGTATGCATATGCCCAACTTGAGAGAGAAAAAGCTCAGCAGCAGCAGAATAACAACCTTACTTTCTCTGGTGTAATCTCCATGGCCACAAATACTGATTACAAGAAAAGACCTGTAATTGAGATAGGTTTTACAGACTTAACTGTTACTTTGAAAGGAAAAAGGAAGCATCTGTTACGATCTGTTAATGGAAAAATCATGCCTGGTCGTATTACTTCTGTCATGGGTCCATCAGGAGCAGGGAAAACTACTCTCCTTTCAGCTCTGGCAGGAAAAACTGTTGGTTGTACAATTTCTGGTTCCATCCTTATAAATGGAAAATCAGAACCAATCCGTTCGTACAGAAAAATCGTCGGTTTTGTGCCACAGGATGATATTGTGCATGGCAACTTGACTGTTGAGGAGAATCTATGGTTCAGTGCAAGGTGCAGGTATGTAATAGTTGGTTCCTTAGATATTATGTCCTTGGGACTCTCCATTATCTTAGCATTTTAAAAAAGCTCCTTGGAATTCATGTTATAATGAGGGACTACTGTTCAAAATTGTCAGTTACTTCGAAATCACCATATCAAGCAGCAAACAGATTGTTCTATTGACTACCACTGGCTTGCATCTCTAGTTGATTTGATCCCTGTAGCTGTTAGTTCAAAAGATAACTTGTTAAGTCTTGTATTTTTCCAAGGTTGTCAGCGGATTTGCAAAAGCAAGACAAGGTTCTTATTGTTGAGAGAGTCATTGATTTCTTGGGCTTACAGAGTGTGCGGGGTTCCTTGGTTGGAACAGTAGAGAAGCGAGGTATCTCTGGAGGCCAACGGAAACGAGTGAATGTGGGGTTAGAGTTGGTAATGGAACCATCACTTCTGTTTCTCGATGAACCTACTTCTGGACTAGACAGTTCATCTTCTCAATTACTTTTAAGAGCACTTCGACGTGAAGCCCTTGAAGGAGTCAATATCTGCATGGTTGTCCACCAGCCAAGGTAACCTACGGAATTTGTTTATTTGGATACTGATACTGCATTTATATTGATCCTTTCTGGTTATAGGAATTAGTCTTGCAACACACAACTACAAAAGCATGCAGTTCCTAATTAATGTCAGGAAGCTATTAATTAAGGGAATAACTTTTAGAACAGAAGAAATCTTCTTCTAGCTAGTGGAGTTCCCTTATGATGAATATGCTTTTTGTTGTCTTGTGACTGAAATCCTTGCTTAGTCTTCCAGCAATAGGCAGTTAGCTTTTCAGCATATATTGGAAATCAACTCAGAAGTCCACAAAAAATAATCAATTTTGGAACTGCAAATACATTGCAGTGGACTTATTAGGCTGCTAGTTATTTCCTTTTCTGTTTTTCACCTTTTTGCCACTTTGCTGTTGCAGCTACACCTTATTCAAGATGTTTGATGATTTGATACTCTTAGCAAAAGGTGGTCTTGTAGTCTACCATGGTCCTGTAAAGAAAGTTGAAGACTACTTTGCTGGCCTTGGTATCGAGGTCCCGGAACGAGTTAATCCTCCAGACTACTTTATAGATATTTTGGAAGGCCTGGTGAAACCAAGCACCAGTTCAAGTGTGAACTACAAGGAGCTTCCTGTGTTGTGGATGCTTCACAATGGTTATTCTGTGCCCCCAGAAATGCAACGGACTGCTGCTGTGCTTGCAACTTCACCAGTGGAATTAAATATTGGCAATCAAGCAATTTTTGATAATGTAACAGAGGAAAATTCCTTTGCTGGTGAAATGTGGCAAGACGTGAAGACTAACGTGGAGCGCCAACGTGATATTATACTGCACAACTTTATCAGGTCGAAGGACCTCTCCAACCGGAGAACTCCACATGTTCTTCTGCAATATAAGTACTTCATTGGAAGGTACATATTAGCGAAATCCAATTTCTTTTCATTGGAGAGTTCTTTCTGTGTTTTTTTATGAATTAATAATACAGAAAAAAAGCTTTACAAAAAGGTAAGTTCAAGAATTTCTTAAGTATTGAACCATTGATCTGGGAACCGGAGTTCTCAAATCATCTCTATACCCATTACCCAGCTCATATGTACTAATTTTGACACTGCCCTTAAGTTAAACAAAGTTGCCTGCATATTTATGTGACCTAATATTTCATGGACTTGCTTGATAATTGATAACATTATCTGTTTGCTGTTATCACAACGATTGTCTAGTTTTAGTTTAGTTATATCAGTATTGGCAGGCAAGCAATTTATCCAGTGTGATCAATAACCCACTATAGAATCTTAAGCCATTGAAGAGGAAAAGTGTAGCTGAAGCTGCCTGCAAGGAGCAATATTTTGAATCTTCTACAGTGGTCTAATGTTTTGAGCATCGGTTTACAACCGTAGTGATTTTGTTGATACCAACAAAGAAAGATGATGATTGTTAACATATACCAACAAATAAAATATAGAATATTTTGAATCTTCGACAGTGGTCTAATGTTTTGAGCATCGGTTTACAACCGTAGTGATTTTGTTGATACCAACAAAGAAAGATGATGATTGTTAACATATACCAACAAATAAAATATAGAATATTTTGAATCTTCGACAGTGGTCTAATGTTTTGAGCATCGGTTTACAACCGTAGTGATTTTGTTGATACCAACAAAGAAAGATGATGATTGATATCCTTACACTTTGGTAGTTTGGGACACATTTGCATATTCCACTTGTGTCTAAAAGTAGAAGAGGCGTTATGCTTGTTTTCCTTCTTTTAATGTATCCATTACCCATTAGCTGGGACTATATTTTCATTATGTTTGTACATTTTCTTTAGGTTATTTTCTGGGAGTCTTTTTGTGACGACCCAAGCTAGGCCCTAAATGTGACATGGTAATTAGAATCCTCATGTACTCCAAACAAGCCTCTTAGCATACATCACATACATAAGGTAAGAAGAAATATCAAAGACATATAAGAATGCGGGAATATGTCTCCAAGCTAGCGTCTCAATAGAAAGAGAATCGACATAGGCTCTAAATAAATGGGAGCTACAACTTTCATAGTGTAACATGCCTCTATTAGTCTAGATGGGGGCATAGGACAAGCCCTGGCTCACCCTAACATAAAAAATAAAGTCATAACAAGAAAGCATGAAACTCATATTTGGGTTGCCCTTGAAGCAGGACTTACCAATCAATTGAACTGCAATAGCACCAGGATCTAGCCACAAATGAGAGGATGAATGTCGGGTCCTATGTTATGATACAATGTAGGCAAAAAGTATGGGTTAGTACATAGAAAGTACTAAGTATTTGAGAAATATGCATAATGGATCATGATATTGACATATACATGAAGCATGAGATGCAAGACCTATTTGAAAGCAGGACAGGTAAAATCATAAATTATAACATATGGTCAATGCATCATGAAAGTGATAACAATGAGCTTGTAAGTAAACATAGTCATTTTTGTGGGATATCAACTTTTAACCAACATTTAAGACCATGTAAGCTATAATATGGAATTCGGTGTTACTCCCAAACCGAAAAGAGAGAGGCTACTTGCCAAGATAGACTCCTTAAGTAACATCATTTATCATCATGAGCGATATGTGGATCTACTAGCTAGGTCAATTAACGCAACCTAAGGTGGCACGTAGTTTGGAACTAGGTTGCTACTAGGGACTCCCTTACCAAGTCCCCACCACAAAATTCTCTCGGTGCTAAGTCAATTCCAGCAGAATAGGTAAATCATTCATTAAGCGACAATAATTAACTATCAATCCAATTCATAAATCATAACATAAAATAGCTCATTAAAACCATTGATTCAAGTAATAGGAGAATTCTCCTTTCAACATTAATGAATCCATAAGTAGTTGAGAAAATCTTTTACCATCATTGATGTGTGAGAAAATCCTTTTCCGTCATTCATGTGTGACCTTTCACAATCATTCATTCTTCCTTAAAAAATATCATTAAATCATAATTCATTATTTTCATATAGCATGCATGGAAATCTTATCAATTCATGATCATAGTTCACATCGAAATTAGGGCATAATGGATGGGTTCGGATAGAAAACCTTGAAATCATGAAATCAAAGTCAATTCATGCAGAATTGAATCAATGAGAATGAATACAGTATAATTAATTGAACCCAATGCTAGATCATCAAAATCCTAAGTTTCTACATTTAAATTTCATGGAAAAGTAGAGAATTCTTTTGGGTTTGGTGGATGGAAGGAGTCCATGAGTGAATACCCACATACATTAGATGAAATCCTTGCCTTAGATTTGGAATTGAGAGCTTGGATTGAAGAATCCTAGAATTGGACCTTGATCTTGCCTTGGGAGAATTTTCTAGAGAGAGAATCTTTGGAATAGAGCGATCATGAGAAAATGGGGGAAATTTGGGTAGTTATAGGTTTTAGGGAATAGTCCCAAAGCGACATAGTTTTAACATTAAAAGCATGGAAATGTCTGAAATAGCCCAGAAAAATAACTGTTAATCAGTGACCACGGGACCATTGTACGGTCCGTGGTTCACTTAACAATCCGTGGAAGTCCCCTCTTGGAAATCAGGGGTAAAATCGAAGTCAGAAGTTTTCTCACGACCATGATCTACAAGCAGTGGAAACTTCTGCGGCCCATAGTTCCTTTCTTTTCCTGTTGAAAACCCTTGAAACCAAGCTTTCTGAATCTCCATTATACAGATGGGTCTATGGCTGGTGGTTTCGTTTACGGGCTGTAGAAATCCCTTGTGAACTTCCCTTTGTTGAAAATTTATCCAAGTTGTAATGACCTTGTAGGTCATTTTTGGCTTTTTCGAAAAAATTAATGTTTTACCTCTCTCGATAGTTGCCTTGAATCTAATTGCGACTAATTGAATTCTGAGTCAATGAGATCTCGAATTTGATTTCTAACAATTCCATTGAGTCTGGAACATCAACCTTACTACAACAACAACAATAACATACCCAGTGAAATCCCACAAGTGGGGTCTGGGGAGGGTAGAATGTACGCAGACCTTACCACTACCTAAGTAGAGAGGCTGTTTCTTGGGAACCCTCATCTCAAAACCCAAATATCAACCTTACTAGGAATGCATATATGGTTTGTGTATACATCCGTGACTTTGTGCCACTTTGTGAATTACTAATATCAGATATATTTTTCTTCTTCGCGGTCGCGACTCACCCCACCGCGTTCGCAAAGTTCTGTCTTATTATGCATCACGTTTGTTGAGCCTCATGATGCGTCGCAAAGGGTTAGTTGGGATTGTCTTCGCATTTGCAAAGGTTGGGTCACAATCCCTGGACCTGTTGACTATTGACCTTTGCGTTGGTGAGCCTACGCACGACAGTTTGGAGAACAAAAGTCACCTGAATAGTAACGTTTTTAAAAAATGATGGGTTTTAGCCTTTTTCTCTATTCTTGGACCGTGGGAGCTCTAGAGAGGGTGATTTCAAATGGTTTCTCATGGGGATTGCATTGAGTAAGTCATTTTGAGCTAAAATCTTTGTTATCTATCGATTATTTCTTGTTTTTAAGACCAAATTAAAGAATTTCAATTGAAAAATTAAGGGTTTATTTGCCCTAGCACGTTACCACGGGGTGCCTGATGTTGTTTGTAAAGAAGGACAAATCGATGAGAATGTGTATTGATTAAAGCAGTTGAACAAAGTGACAGTCAAGAACAAGTACTTTCTTCTCCGAATTGATGATTTATTCGACAAACTCTAGGGAGCGACATTGTTTTCAAAGATTGATTTGAGATCCAGGTACCATCAATTAAAGACCAGGGCATTTGACATTCCTAAGACTACTTTCCAGACTAGATACGACCATTTTATGAGTTTCTTGTGATGTTATTTGGGATGACCAACGCCCTTGCGATGTTTATGGAGTTGATGAATGGAGTGTTTTGGCCATACTTGGATTCGTCTGTAATTGTTTTTATTGATGACATCTTGGTTTACTCTAACATCGAGGTAGATCATGTCAGACATTTGAGGATTGTGCTTCAGCGGCTGAGAGAGGAGAGATTGTATGCTATGTTCTCTAAATGTGGACTTTGGCTTAGTTCAATAGCATTTTTGGGGCATGTGGTGTCCAAGGAATGCATTCGGGTTGATCCAACCCAGATTGAGATTGTTCGATACTTTAGTTACAGATTCATAAGTTTGTGGGCTTGGTCAGATATTATTGGTATTTTGTTTAGAACTTACCTAGAAGAATATAACATTTCATTGGTCCGATGAATGTGAGGAGAGCTTAAGATCAAGGTATTGTTGACTATCACACCTGTCTTGGCTTTGCCCGAGGAGGGTGTGAATTTCACCATATATTATAATGTGTTAGGGGTTGGGGTTAGGAGGTGTCTTGATGCAGAAAGGAAAGGTAATTGCCTATGCTTCTAGGCAATTGAAGACACATGAGAAGAATTACCCTACCCATGACATAGAGTTAGTAGCACTTGTCTTTGTTTTGAAGTTGTGGCGGCATTATTTATATATGGTTCATTGTGAGATTTTCCTTGATCACTAGGTATTACAGTACATTTTTAGCTAAATAGACTTAAATTTGTGACAGAGGAGGTGGATTGAGCTTCTAAAGAATTATGATTTGACTATTCTATACCATCTAGGAAAGGCCGATGGAGTGGCCAATGCATTGAGTAGAAAGACTTCTAGTATAGGAGTCTTGTAGCTATTCGAGTTAAGGAGTGGCCCTTGGCTAAGGATGTTCACAGATTAGCCAATGTATTGGTGAGACTACAGTTTTTGGATGAGGGCGGTATTGATGGATCAAATTTGTGGGCTGTAGTTTGAGGATAGAAGTTGTGTCTCATTCAAGATAAGGTGTCTAGAGGTAAGGCTAAGGAAGCCGTGCTTGATTCTGACAGTGTTTTGAGGATTGGGGGTCGAATTTGTGCGTCCTAGGTGGGTGATTTAATCAGATTGATACTTAAGGAGGCTTATCATACTCGTTACTCTATTCATCCAGGGGCAACCAAGATGTACCATGATATGAGTTAGCATTATTGGCGATGCGGCATGAAGAGGGACATAGCAAAATTTGTTTTTAGTGTTTGACATGTTAGCAGGTCAAGTGTGAGCACCAGAGGTCTGCTGATGAGTTGCAGAGGATGCTCATTCCTACATGAAAGTGGGAGCCGAACACCATGGACATCGTGGTGGGTTTGCCCACTATTGTGGGTGGTTATGATTCTATTTAGGTTGTGGTGGATCGATTAAGTCTTCTCGTTTCATTCTGGTTAGGTTAAGTACTCAGCGAGAGAAGTTGACTCATCTTTACATTAGTTAGATTGTTAGCCTTCACGGAGTGCCTGCTTCTATTTTTTTTTAATCGAGGTTTGTTGTTTATTTCCCACTTTTGGAAGGCTTTACGACATGGGTTGGGTACTTGGTTAAATAATGTATAACATTTCAGCCCCAGACAAATGATCAGTATGAGAGGACCATCTAGGTGTTGGAGGACACGCTTGGGGCATATGTAATGATTTCGGTGCTCGCTAGGATCAGCATTTGCCTTTAGTTGAGTTTGCATATAACAAGAGTTACCATTTTAGCATCCGAATGACTCCTTTGAGGGTTTGTATAGCGAGAGATTCTAATAACCCATCGGTTGGTTTGATTCTGTTGCTGTTCATAGCCTAGATACTGACTTTGCTTAGAGATGTCATGGAGCAGGTTCGGTTGATTCAGAGTTGATTGTCGATAGCCCAAGTCGCCAGAAGAGTTATGCTAATAGACGGATTCGACCCGTAGAGTTCATGGAGGGTGACCGTGTTTGGTTAAGGATTTCGCCCATGAAGGGTGTCATGAGGTTTAAGAAGAAGGGCAAGCTCAACCTTAGGTTTATTGGTCCTTTCGAGATTTTGAGTCGAGCGGGAGAGGTAGCCTACAAACTTGCTTTACCACCTAGTCTATCTTCTGTGCATCTAGTATTTCATGTTTTGATATTTTAGCCTTACATCTCGGGTGAGTCTCATGTGATTTCCATTGATTCAGGAGAGTTGAGTCCAAATTTGACCTATAAGGAGAAGGAGAAGCATATGGCCATTTTAGATAGGCAGGTGTGTAAGCTCAAGACTAAGTATATTGCATCTGTAAAGGTTCAGTGGCGACAACGGCTCATGGGAGAGGCAACTTAGGAGACTGAGTCTGACATGCAAGCCCATTATCCTCATCTATTTGAGATTTCAGATATTCCCTTTGCTTTCCCTTTGAGGATATGGTTTTTAATCTTGGATGATGTAATGACCCTGACGATTACTGAAGCAATTCATCTTGTTCGAGATATTCCCTTTGCTTTCCCTTTGAGGATATGGTTTTTAATCTTGGATGATGTAATGACCCTGAAGGTCATTTTTGGCTTTTTCAAAAAAATTATCATTTTACCTTTCCTGGTAGTTGCCCTGAGTCTTATTTGATTGGTTGCCAAAGTTGGTTTTTGAAAATTTTGTGAAAAGTTGAGATTTCACTAGATAGTTAAAATTTTAAAGGCTTACTATTTAGCAGTTAGGGTCGGAGGTAAGGGGTAGGGGTGGTAAGAGGGGCACGGGCTTATCTAAGTTAAGGGTAGGGTCATGGAATATAGGATCATTTACAGGGAAATCTATAGAGCTAGTGAGGTGTCTTAACAGGAGACATATTAATATAGCGTGTGTTCAGGAGACTAGATGCGTAGGGACCAAAACTCGGGACATAGAATGCTTCAAGTTATGGTACTCGGGTGGTTCTAGGGGTAGAAATGGTGTAGGTATACTAGTAGCTGAGGACCTTAGGGAATATATGGTGTAGGTTGGGAGGTTTAATGATAGGATGATGTCTATTAAATTTGTGGCTAGTAGGCATATAGTGAATGCAATTAGTACCTATGCGCCTCAAGTGGGCCTGGATGAGGAAGTCAAAAGGCTCTTTTGGGGAGATTTGGATGAGGTTGTGGGGGGCACACTAGAGACAGAAAAACTCTTCATTGGGGGAGACTTTAATGGGCATATTGGGGCAACCACTAGTGGGTTTGAAGATGTCCATGGAGGCTTTGGTTTTAGGGAGAGGAATGGAGGTGGGATGTCTCTCTTGGATTTTGCCAAAGCTTTTAGGTTAGTTATTGCTAACTCATATTTTTTCGAAGAGGGAAAATCACTTGATTACCTTTCGTAGTACGGTAGCTAAGACTCAGATTAATTATTTACTTCTCCGGATGAGCAACAAAAGCCTTTGTAAGAGTTGTAAGGTTATTAAGAGTGAAAATATTTTCACTCAACATAGGCTTCTAGTGATGGATTTAGAGATTAAGAGAGAAAAGAAGAAAAAGGGTTATTAATGCCTAACCGAGGATTAGATGGGGAGGCCTGACTCTTGCCCTTTCACGAGAAATGGAAGAAAAGTTGAGTAATTTAGAGGCTTGGAGTAGTGGCAGAAATGTGAACAATATGTGGGACACTACTGCTGGTTGCATTAGAAAAGTAGCTACCGAGGTACTAGGGATTTCGAGAGGGACCTTTGGTGGATGTCAGGGTGATTGGTGGTGGAATGACGAAGTCCAAGGCAAAGTGAGAGCTAAGAAGATTGCTTATATGAAATGGTTAGAGTGTAGGGATGAGGATGGAAAATGAAGGCTTAAGAAGATTTATAAAACGACTAAAACAGAAGCAAAGATGGTAGTGATGAGTGCTAAGACAGTATCGTTTGAATGCCTATATGAGGAGCTAAGTGATAAAGGCGGGGACGAGATTGTATAGGCTCGCTAAAGAGAGAGAAAGGAAAGCTCGTGACTTGGACCAAGTGAAATACATCAAGGATGAGGAGGGTGAGGTGTAGGTGGATGATACTTCTATTAAGCTTAGGTGACAAGTTTACTTTCATTAACTGTTAAACGAAAAAGGAGATAGAGATATTGAGTTGGGAAGTCGGCACACTTCGAGAGTCATCAAGATTTTGGTTATTGCAGGCGATTCAGAGTTGAGGAAGTTAGGTGTGCTATTAGTAGGATAAAGAGAGGGAGTGAAACCGAACCCGATGAGATTCCGGTAGAGTTTTGGAAGGACATAGTCAAGGATGGCTAGAGTGGTTGACTAGACTGTTCAATGCTATTATGAAGACCGCCAAGATGCCTAATGAACGGAGGAGGAGTACAATAGTTTCATTGTACAAGAACAAGGGTGATATTCAAAACTATAACAATTACAGGGGTATCAAGTTGTTAAGTCACACTATGAAGGTCTAAGAGAGAGTGGTGGAGATGAGGGTGAGAAAAGTAGGTCTATTTCAGAGAACCAGTTTGGATTCATGTCGGGGCTGTCGATTACTGAAGCAATTCATCTTGTTCGGTGATTAGTGGAGAAGTATAGGGAAAGAAAGAAGGACCTTCATATGGTGTTCATTGATCTCGAGAAGGCCTATGACAAAGTTTCGAGGAATGTCTTATGGAAGTGTCTAGAGGTGAAATGTGTTCCAATGGGATATATTAGGGTGATAAACGACATGTACGATAGAGCCAAAACTTGGGTAAGAACGGTGGGAGGATCCTCAGAGTATTGCCCTGTTGAGATAAGACTTCATCAAGGATCTGTGTTGAGCCCTTTTTTGTTTGCCTTGGTGATGGATGAGCTGACGCGGTCTATTCAGGAGAAGGTCCCATGGTGTACGCTATTTGCAGATGACATAGTACTAATTGACGAGACTCGGACTAAAGTTAATGATAGATTGGAGGTTTGGAGACACGTTTTGGAATCCAAAGGGTTCAAATTGAGCAGGACCAAAACACAATACTTGGAGTGCAAATTCAGTGTCGCGGGGGATGAAGCAGACATGGATGTGAGGCTTGCCACTCAACCTATCTCCAAGAGAGAAAACTTTAAATATCTTGGGTCCATCGTCCAGAGTAGTGGCGATATCGACGTTGATGTCACACATGGTATTGCACGCATGGACAAAATGGAGGCTTGCCTCTGGAGTATTGTGTGATAAGAAGATACCACATAAACTCAAAGGTAAGTTTTACAGAATGAATTGAGCCTTTTCGGACAAAATGGAGGCTTGCCTCTGGAGTATTGTGTGATAAGAAGATACCACATAAACTCAAAGGTAAGTTTTACAGAATGATAGGTCTTTGCTTATGGGGTGGAGTGTTGGCCAATAAAAAATGCACATGTTCAGAAGATGCAGGTTGCAAAGATGAGGATGTTGAGATGGATGTATGGTCATACCAGGAGTGATAAGATTAGGAATGAGACCCTTTTTTGATTGATTCTGAATTCTTTAATTCAGAATAAAGGGGCTTGCTTTGCCCGAAGCTAGAGGTGGTCCTTGTGGCTGATAAGATGAGGAAAGCGAGACTGCGGTGATTTGGACATGTGTAGAGAAGGAGTACCGATGCTCCTATTAAGAGGTGCGAGAGGTTGGATTTGAGAGTTACACGGAGGAGTAGAGGTAGACCGAAGAAGTAGTGGGGGAAGGTGATCAGACAAGATATGATGGAACTTGATCTCACCGAGGACATGACCTTAGATAGAAAGGAGTGAAGGTCGCGAATTAGAGTAGTAGGTTAATAGATTAATAGGGTTAGGCGGATGTCTGGCCTTGTGGAATAGTAGGGTAATAGGATTAGTCGTGTTTTTATTCTGATGTTGTTATTTTCCATCATATATTCGTTGATTTTATCGTATTTACATATTATGATGGGCTTTTCGTTATTAGTCGTTCTTTCTGTTTTCTTTTCCTTTCCCTTTTCTTCATATCTAGTTTATTCTGCTTTTGGGCACACTATCATGTGCTCTTCATTGTTATCGTTCTTTCTGTTTCATTTCTTTTCCTTTCCCTTTTTTCATATCTAGTTTATTCTGCTTATGGGTTTTTGAGATGAGGGTTCCAGGAAACAACCTCTCTACCTTGTGAGATAGTGGTAAGGTCTGCGTACATTCTACCTTCCCCAGACCCCATTTGTGGGATTTTACTGGGTATGTTGTTATTGTTGTTATTAACTATTTAGTGAAGTATCAACTTTTAATGTTGAGATCTCCTATCTTGATATCCGCACTTTTTCAAACTGTAAAAAAATATGAATCTCCTTATCGGTGTTTTGTCAATGAAAAAAAAGAATCTCCTTATCGGTGTAATATACCACAAATACAATAAATTACAGTTGAAAAAGTAAAATGACAAAATTGAATAAAAATTCATTCAGACTGAGGCATGAATATCTCGCTCTCTTTAAGGAGATTCAAGTGCACTGCGGCATAATCTACACCGATCCGACAGTACATATCTTGACTTGTCCCCTTCAGGATACAACAACCTAATAACGTTGTACGACTCAAACAACTCCGGATTAGTTGAAGTGTACAAAGCTCTACAAAAAGAGCACCTTCCTTCATATATAATTACTCTCTCTTGTATAGTGAATATAGTTGAAGACTTAAAATATTTTTTTTCTCAACTCTCTCTTTCACTGTTGTACACTTCACTACACACTACAATGATTTTTACCAACCCTTCTCATTTTTCTTGTACATTTCACAAAGGAAGAAATATCTATTTATAGATGAGGAATTCTTCCTTGCTTGAATAAGAATAAAGTGGATAATAATGTAGGTAAATGAATGGAGGAATCATGTTTTGGAGGTTACATGAGTTACAAGACACTAATGGTCATATAAGTTAGAAGAAACTAATGACTATGAAAGTTACAAGAACTAATAATCACATAAGTTACAAGAACTAATAACTATTTTTATCATAATGTATACCACTAACACATGCACTTAATATTTTATTTAAATAATAAAATGCGTATACACCAACATATGCTAGTAGAAAGTATACAAAAATTGTATTACTTATCAATGTTGTTAGGAAAAGGGGTCAAATATGGCCTTAATGTATTCAAATTTTGAGAAGATAGGCCCTTCGCTAAAAGTGTAGCTCACATATGCCCTTGCCATTCAATAATTTGTCCAAATATGCCCTTAATGTAACTGGAGCTTCCAGTCAACCTAATAAGGTGATTCATAAGAGAAAAAAGGGCTAAACATGTCCTTACAGGACGTGAAATTGAGAGGATACACACTTTGCAAATAGTTTAAAACATTTCTTTAACATGTAAAGATTTAATAATTCTTTTCTACACATGTTTATGTAACAATCATTGCAAGCACTAATTTCTAAATCTGAATGTAAAAAGCGTGAACGTCCTTGAAGAAGAATGACCAAAAAGACTGCATTTGATCCAAAACTCTAATTTAAAAGTGTTTAAAGTTGTTTAAGTGGTTTTGCAAAATCGAATTTAAAAAATAATGGCATAGATGAGCCTTTTCTCAAATGGTAATGGCATAAATGAGCCTTTTCTCAAAGTTCGATGACACATTGAGCCTTTTCCCTTATTTCATTGGACTAGTTTAGTGTACGTGCTTTGCACATATGTGTTGTGCAAATTTAAAATTATATATAAATAGTAATTGTCATTAAAATAAATATAATATTCATATAATAAAATTAAACAAATGTTATTAATTTGATGCAGTGATTTAATCTATTATGAATGGGCAAAGATGTTAAAATTAATTCAATTGCTTATAATATATTGTCATTAAAATAAATATAATTTTCATATAAATAAAATTAAATAAATACTATTAATTTGATGTTATAATATGAACAGACAAAGATGAGAAAATCAATTCAATTACTTTATATAAAGATATGTTAATAGTTTATAAATATATAAAGTAATAATTTGGAGTTGAATAGTTGGGAGTTAAATGATTAATTGATTAAAATTTAATTTAAAAAAAGATTTTTGAATATAAGGAGTAGTTTAATGTTTCAACGTAATTTTAATTACTTTTTGTCTTTTTAAATTTTCTATATTATATACTTTTATTAACAAAATATTTGATAATCAAAATTTTTGTTAATTTCAAATTCTTAAATATTAGAAAAGTAATAATATTTTTCCTTTTTCCTTCATAGCCTGGATAATGATTTATATAGAATAGTCCTACATTAAGAGTGAAAAGAAATTCTAATTCAAAAGTGAATCTTGAAACTATATAAATAAAAGATATAATAACAAATTACAAAAATAGTGAAAATATGATTTTGTCTAAAGAATATATATATATATATATATATATATATATATATATATATATATGTTAATAGTTTATGCATACATGAAGAAAAAAGTTGGAGTTGAATATTCAGAAGTTAAATTATTTATTGATTAAAATTTAATGTGAAAAAAGACGCCTAAATATAAAAGAAATAGTTTAATATTTCCAACATAATAAAACTGAATTTTTTTATTTTTAAATTTGTTTTATTACATATTTTTCTTAACAAAATATTTGATAGTGAAAATTTTAATTAATTTCAAAGTATTAAATATTAGAAAGATAATGATCTTTTTCCTTTCCTTTCATTCACATTTAAACAAATATTCATCTTGAACTTTGAAAAATTCAACTATTTTGAACCTTGAAAAAAGCATAAAAAATTCAATTAATTTGAGACGGAGGGAGTACTTGTTAAAATAAATACAATATTTATGTCAACAAAATTAAATAAATATTATTAGTTCGATGCAATAGTTTAATCATTGTATACTGGCAAGGATGAGAAAATCAATTTAATTACTTATAATGTAGATATGTTAATAGTTTATGAAAACATTAAATAATAATTTGGAGTTGAATAATTAATTAATTAAAATTTAATGTGAAAAAAAGCTCCTAAATATAAAAGGAGTAGTTTAATGTTTCTAAGGTAATTTTACTAAATTTTTTCTTTTTAAAATTTGTTATATTACATCTTTTTATTAACAAAATATTTGATAATCAAAATTTTAATCAATTTCAAATTCTTATATATTAAAATAATGATAATATTTTTCCTTTCCTTTTCCTTCATATCCTAGACAATTATTTATATAGAATAGTCCTACATCAAAAGTAAATTCTAAATACAAAGAAATTATAGTTCAAAAGTGAATTCTAAATATAAAGAAATTCTAATTCAAAAGTGAATCTTGAATAAATAAAAGAGTAAATACTTAATTTATTAAGAAAAATAGTGAAAAGACGATTTTATCTAAAGTGGAGTATTTTAATGAAGGACAAAAAATTCAAACAACATTTCTAAGGGCCTTCACGCTTTTAATATAGTACAGATAAGCTTCAAATTAGCTTTTTTGATTGAATTCTCATATGTATATGGGTGTGTTTGGTATGAAGAAGAAGAATATTTACAATGGGAAGCATTTTCTTGGAAATTGGTTGGTTTGTTACTTCTTTTCTAGTGTTTTGGTGGGTAAACAAAAAATATTATCTCAGAAACATTTATATGTAATCTAGCAAAACACTACAGTGGTGAAGAGTGGGACCTCGGGGGTGGGATAGTCAAGGGGTAGGGGTTGGGTGGGTGGGGAGGGTACAACAAACATAGATTGTCATTTTGAATCTTGGTTTCCTCTCCTTCTAGTAAGAAGTCATGTAACGTCAATTTTAAGGATCTTGCTTACATAGGGATAATGTTTTCCAAAAGCTTTGTCCAACCAAATATGGGAAACTTAGAAAACATATTTTCAAAAATATTTTCCTCCATACCAAACACACGCATGATGTTTTTCTTTTTGAAATTATCCCAGGTTAAGTAAGCAAAGATTACGAGAAGCAAAAATGCAAGCAATAGATTATCTCATTCTCTTGGTTGCTGGAGCTTGCTTAGGATCTCTAACCAAAGTGAGGGATGAAAGCTTTGGCGCACCTGGTTATACACATACAATAATTGCTGTCTGTAAGTTGAATAACCTTCTAGTTCAGAGTATAATTTCTTTTCCTGAAGTTCTGATTCAATTTTTATTTCTTATAATTAGCTTTGTTATGCAAAATTGCGGCTTTGAGGACATTTGCATTGGACAAGTTACAATATTGGAGAGAAAGTGCTTCTGGCATTAGTAGCATTGCTCATTTTGTTGCCAAAGATACAATAGATCATTTCAACACTGTGATAAAGCCTGCTGTATATTTATCAATGTTCTACTTTTTCTGCAACCCGAGATCTTCTTTCGCAGATAATTATATTGTGTTACTCTGCCTGGTCTATTGTGTGACTGGAATGGGTTACACATTTGCCATCTTCCTAGCACCAGGTCCCTCTCAGCTAGTAAGCATGAATTCCATGTGAAACATGTGATATTGCTACAATGTTAGTTTCTTTTCATACCTCTGACTAACATGCTTCACTTATACATAGTGCTCGGTACTTGTTCCTGTGGTTTTGATGCTCGTTGCATCTCGCACCGATGGTGGTAAATTCCTCAAGATCTTGGCAGATTTATGCTATCCAAAGTGGGCACTGGAGGCATTTGTCATCGCAAATGCCGGAAGGTATGTTACGACTCCCTATATTGATTGAGATATGTATGGTTCAACGCTTTTACTTTAATAATTCTAGTTGTGCGAATCATGGCTCCCCCCGACTGAAGACCATTCAAATATTTGAATTATAAATATACATTCTCTCTTTTTCACAGACGGTGGGGGGTGGGGGATGGGGAGGGAAGAGCGGGACATGACGTGTGTTAAGATTGAAATAACCGGGTATTTTCTTCATTCACTCGCTCAGATTCTTAGCCTCTTATGATGTGTTCCGTATGAAGGAAAGTACTACAACGAGAACATATCCAGTGTAATTCTACAAGTTAGATAAAAATGTAATATAGAAAAAAAATGCAGTATATACTTTTCATCATAGATCAATCGCTATGTGAATAATTTTCCACAAACAATGTATAAAATTGAAAATGTACCAAAGTAGTGTTTCTGTATATAGCAATCTTAAATTGCGAAAGACATTATCATACATAATTTCAAATTTGAATGCACGTAATAAATCATTATGTGGTATGATTTCAGGTATTATGGTGTGTGGCTCATAACTCGTTGTAGTGCACTTATGAACTGGGGATACAGTCTTCATGATTGGGGTCTATGTTTGTGCATTCTCCTCCTCATTGGTTTAGGTAGCCGAATCATTGCTTTTATTGGCATGCTAAGCTTCCAGAAGAAGTGAGAATTGATAATTCATGTCAATTCATTTTGTAGTTAAATCATTTTCTCAGGAGGATTCTATCCTCCATGATGATATATATAATTGCTCGTCTTCTGCAATGAAGTTATTGAGCTCTTCCATTCAGTTTAACAACATTGACCCGCATTATTTGCACAAAAGCAAAAGAGAAACACCACATATACCCTTATACTACTCAAAATTACATTAAATATAATTTTATACATTGGCGCTAATTTGCCTCTAATTTAGATGGAAAGACACGTGACAAAATCAAAAACAAATAATCCACCCCTCATTACATTTTTCTCCCGCTTCTGCTCCTCCTACCAAAGTTACACCAGCTCAATCTTTATTGTCTACAGTTTTAAATTAACTCAAAAAACATTCAGGTTTGTAATTTTTCTATAATTTTTACTGTAATATTATGCTAAAGAAGGGCTATTAAGTCAAACTGTAAGGAGAAATTGTTTTTAGCCCAAATACAAATCGTGGCGTTTATAATTAAGAAAAGTTATGCGAATAAACAATTATATATTAAATTATTAGTTAATTAGTTAGTATAGTTATAATTTAATTAATTTATAATTCTTCACCAACATTTAGGGTTAATTACAGTTTGAGTTTGTTCAATTCGCACTTTTCTATAATTCAAATTTTGTATAACTTTTGTATGGTATAATTTTATATAACTGTTTTAGTTCAGATGTTTGTGTTTGCATAAATCCATTATTTTGAGTTTGTATAAAAATAGCTCAGTTATACAAATATATCCGCAGATTATAGAAACTCATTCGTAAATTATACAAACGGATATGCGAATTATACAACCAGCTACTATAGGTACAATTATGAAAAGAAATAACATAAACTGTAGCTATTTCGACCTATTAAGTTTTAGGACTAAGCTATTTATGAAAATTCCACTACAATTAATTAAGGAGATTTGATCTCATTATATAGCCTTGTAAAATTTTATGTCTATCATTATCCTAAATTTAATTATATTACATACATAATTCTTAAAAGAGAACTTAATTGTTCTTCTCGTAGCAAAAGCAGAAGAGTAGGATTAACCATAGTTGAATTTTACTAGTCGATGGTGGTTGTCATAATGTGTTGGAGCAAACTCTTAGACACTAACATAAACCCTAATTGATTGAGAAGAGAATAGAGTGTAGGATTACTTTATTCTCTGTATCTATTATATATTTTTTAATCTATATCTACACACCATATGTGTGTTTAAATAAAAATTATCAGGCTCACTGATTATCCTAATTGGCCTTAAACCACCCATTATGGTTGGGCTCCAATTTCTTACATCTCCCGCTCACGTATAAGATGAGAGAAGCGAGACTGCGATGGTTTGGACATATGCAGAGAAGGAGTACCGACGCTCCTCTTAGGAGATGCGAGATGTTTGATTTGGGAGTTACACGCCAGAGTAGAGGTAGACCGAAGAAGTATTAGGGGAGGTGATCAGATAAGATATGACGAGACTTGATCTCACAGAGAACATGACCATAGATAGAAAGGAGTGGAGGTCGCGAATTAGAGTAGCAGACTAATAGGTTAGTAGGGTTAGTGGATGTCCGGTCTTGGGGTATAGTAGGGTACTAGGATTAGTCATGCTTTTATAACTTGTGTTGTCATTATATGTCATGTATATGTTGATTTTATCGTATTTATACACTATCCTTGTCATTATCATGTGCTTTTCATTGTTAGCCATCCTTTCTGTTTCCTTTTCTTTTCCTTTCCTTTTTTTTCATATCTAGTTTATTTTACTTATGGGTTTTTGAGATGAGAGTTCCGAGGAAACAACCTCTCTACCTTATGAGGTAGTGGCAAGGTCTGCATACATTCTACCCTTCCTAGAACCCACTTATGGGAGTCCATTGGGTATGTTGTTATTGTTGTTGTTGTCCCGCTCACATATAATAGGAGTGCTTTCTCTAATTTGAGAAACAAGTTCTCTCTTCATCTCCTCAATCATTCATACAGGGAAGTAGACCGTGCAATTTGTTTATTGTGAGAGTTAAGCGGTATACATCAATTAGGAGTACATAGTGTCACGGACCTAGAACTCACGCTAAGACTTCCGTGCGGCACTAGTCTCTGGTCCAGTGCAAACATGTAAACAAATCATAAAGTATGCAGTACCCTAGATCATGTTAATCACATTTGATGTAATCTCATATATTTGTATTCACAATTATATCTCATAAGCTGTAACTGGTGCACTGATAAACACAAATAAATGAGATTCCGTTATTGATCTTTCTCTTTGCACAATTTTCTTAACATTAATTTAACTGATTTTCTATATATGCTCCTCTAAACTAAATTTGTGTTTATCGTCTTTCTAAAACACACTAAGATAGATACAACAAACTAAGTCTCCAGTATCTGACTAGATTCAATAAGGAACAAGCCTTGAACCATCACACTACAAGAAACAAGACTTATTGCGGCGACGAAAGGCGCTACCAAAGGCTCAAAAGTCGCCGCTAAAGACCTATAGCAGCGACAACGGTTTCTTTGGTTAGTTCCATAACTAAAGTTTATTTGTGACGATAAGAAAATGTCGCCACAAGAAACTGTAATCTGTGGCGACACAATTCATCACAATTTAGAAATAAATATGCCACAAAAAAATAATTTACAACACAAATATTATCAAAGTCGCTACTAAAATATGACCTTTAGTGGCGACATAGTCGCCACAAAAAATTATGAACTAATTGTGGCAACTTTAGTATCGTTACTTCAATTTTTATGTCGCTGCTATATAATCATTAGTCGCAACTTTCTTCCACCATAAAATCAACCAACTTTCAGTGGCAACATTTTTTCACTGCTATACATACTAATTAGTAGCGACTTTTTTCGCTGCAAAATTAACTGACTATCAGTGACAAATTTTATGTCATTGCAAAAGGTAAGAACCTTCTCATTACTAAAGAACAATATTTAGTGTTATAAATCAAATTCTCTAAAATTAATGTATAGCTATTAAAAAAATCTAGTAGTATTTCACAAAATTAGAGCAAAAATATTTTTGAGTCAAATATTACAAATACTTGTAGTACGAAAAAATTCAACTACGTAATAGCTAGGTACTTTAGTTATCATTGTTTCGACAACAATAAAAAATTTCATTGTATGCAAATACATATGATAAAAGCAAAAAAATATATTGCAGACCTTCAAACTACTTCGTGATCAAGCCCCATTACTTAAGAACCTTATCCCTGAAAATTAAAAAAAACACATGATCACATGATCAAATCTGCAATTTTTTTTTAAAAAAAAATTGATGCATTAAGTTCCTGGTGTGTCGACTAGAAGAAAGGTCAATCCTTACTATACGTTTTTATAAAAGATTATTTATAGATTTAATAATGAATTTTTTTTTTCTTGAATAAAGAAAATTGTCAAAACTTTAAAAAATGTCTTCTGGAAACTTGACTTAGTAATGATCAAATAAATTATTTTTTTTTATCTAAACAAAATGTTTAGAGGTATCAAGTAAACTTGTCAAGTAAGATCCTAGACCTTCTGTTAGAATCCGCATTTTTGGTACATTGGAATCATTAGGAAAAGTTTAGGGACCAAAGTGTAATTTTTAAGACTTGGTTTCTTAAAGGAAATAAGAGGTGGTCCAATTCTACCAGTGTAACTATTATTCAATCCTCCATTAAAGTTGTTCCATCTCCTTTCATGAGCACTTATCCCAGTGACCGTTCTTTGCTTTTTTACATGTTGTTTCTTATGGTGATTTTGAGGTCTCTTTCTGTATTGTGACCAGGTAACTCCCGTATTCCTCTGACACATTGTTCATTTCGCAGATATCTATACCTGATTCCTATTTCTGTTGCTAGTGATGGCTGTAAGCACGTTGTACCTCATGTTGTTCCAGATCCTCGATCTTCATGATGAGTCGTTTTGACTGATTTTGACATTCCACATAGGCGTAGTTTTTATTTTTATGGGTCTAACTGTGGATAGCGAAGAGTTAGTTTCCTGGTCCTTGTATATTGTGGTTACTTGTAAATCTTTTGTGAATTTCTGTAGAACTTTCATGGTGTAATTATCCTCACACATGTATGACCTGCTGCATCTGTTGTTTTCCTCGTGTGAGTTAGGTAATCCCTAGTATGCCTAAACCATGTTCTTACCTGGTATTTATATTGTTGCTGTCCAGGAACTTTTATTTTCCTATTCCTGATGCATAACACTCCTATCTGACTCTTATCCAGTTGTAGTTGTCTCCTGCACAATCCTGGTAGTTGTTGTACATGATTGTATTGTTGTTTTCCTTCTTCTATGAAAGCATTAGCTGCTAATGCATCAGCTAGTAGATTTCTTTTTCTAAAATATGTTGTACTTTGATGTGTAACTTATCTACAAATACCCTGGCCTCAGTTAGAATTTCAATCAATTCCCAGGGAATTTTCCACTCTCTGTTTAGGATAGATTTCATATATAAGTAATCTGTTTTTTGTACAAAAGCCCTGTCTTGCATATTGGAACAGTACCTTAGACACATTGGAATAGCAATTGCTTCTGCCTTATTGTTAGAGGTTATTCCTATTCTTTGTGCTTCAGCCCATACCAAATCACCTTTATGATCCCAAATGAAAAAAAAAGACATAGGTACTTTCTCCAGAATTTTCTTTGAAGCTCCATCAG
>BAUE01071107.1:0-25286 GCA_000787875.1 Solanum virginianum | reverse complement strand
TCTGTCATGTTCATTGACAAATTATATGTAGAATGTTATTTGAGAATATTGGTGATTAATTGAAATATTGAAATTCTATTATTTCAAATTGAATTGATGTTCCATTTTGTTTTGACCGTGAATTGTTTTGCCCTAGTCCAAAAGAATCATTATTATTGATATAGAAATGGAGAAAATAAGTTTCTCGATAAATGACATTTTAACTATTAGTATTTTATTGTCATTAAAAGAGGGAAATTTTATCTTTTCTGGCTGCTAATATTTTTGTACATATATGAAAAGAAAAAAAAATTAAAACTCATGGAAAAGATGTCTTGGATTTTTATTTAATGATCGGAAAATTTTGAAAAATAAAAAATACCTAGTCAAATTAACCAAAAATTGTCAACAAACATGGTGCATGAACCTACTTATGTTTATCCTCACTTGGTTATCTAATTAACTTTTTAATAAATGCATTTATTGAGTAGAGAAAAGGAGGGGGACCCTAATTCCTTATATTATTTTAAATATTGAATTTATGGTTGATATACCAAAGTTTTGATGGGAACACAATGACAAGGAAATGTGATAGATGGATCCATTTTGAGAAGTGATAATTTATTTTCCCAAACAAATGACCATTTTAGTATAAGTGCTTTGTTTAGAAGCAATTGGAAGAAGCACATGACATGAAGCACTATGATTAAGGCTCTCAACTAATACTTTCAAGTACAACTAATTAACTAGGTGGATGTCATGTCAAACTTCCTAATTCAACAATTGATTTTTCAAAAACATGATTGAGTACACTTAATTAATTGATGAGGTCCATGTGTAACAAATAAAAACAAATGGCACAGTTTTGTGCCTTTATTTTGAGGAGTTGTCAGGACTTGTCCAAATTAATTGATGAACAAATCTAGGACTTATTAATTGTTTTTTTATGACAAAAGATGCACAAAACAACAAAAACATCAAATGACATGTCCTAACCCATTCACATGTTTTCCAGAGGAAAGGGCATTCTTTATTTTGGCAAGTAATGCCAGAATTCTGGCATTGTTTATTTTCATAGAAAGAATTTAAAAAAGAGGGCAGAATAAATAATAAATAAATAAAGCTTGTGATAGAATTAAGTATGCAACGGCGTAAATATAGGAGATCATTTTCTCGTATTACTCTGTCTAACTGATCTTAGTTTTTTTTTTTTTTTTAAAATTAGCTATTGTTATAAACACACAATTATTTGATCTCAACTTCAATACTTATTTATCATAAGAACAATATGTTAATTTGATTCATTATCAACTTCTGGGTCATTATCATGGAGTTTCATATTTTATAAGTGAAATTTTAGGATAATGGCTATTTTTTAATTATATAGTTGTTAAAAGAGGGTATGAGTGAATTTTAAGCAGACAGATTCAAGGTATAACAAAGACAAGTCCAATGGGCCTTGAGAAGGTATGGTGTCCAGTATGACAAATAGAGTTGGTGGACTTTTTCATAGATCAACCAGCCCAAGGTGGAAACATAATAAGGCAAAAAATAGTTAAAATAGTTATAGTTTGCTAAACTTACAGGCCTTGAGAAGGTATGGTGTCCAGTATGACAAATAGAGTTGGTGGACTTTTTCATAGATCAACCAGCCTAAGGTGAAAACATAATAAGGCAAAAAATAGTTAAAATAGTTATAGTTTGCTAAACTTACAATTTATAGCTACATAGAATAGGAGAGGGGCGAGAGAGAGTGAGAGAGAGAAGAGAGGCGAATTGTATATATATACTTGTCAAATTATTTGTGTATATATCTGTCAAATAATTGTATATGTGAAACTGACATATATCATATACTAGCAAGCGAGATTGGGAGAGGGATGAGAGAGGTGAGCGAGATCGAGAGGAAAGTGAGAGGGGGTAGAGTATGAAGGAAGCGAATTCTATATGTATATCTGTCAAATAATTGTATATATGCAACTGGTATACATATGTATTTGTATATCTGTCAAGAGATTGGAGAGAGAGGAGAGAGAAAATAGGTACTTGATGTTGATACATCACATATAAATACAAAACTAGTGTCATTATTAATATTTTAAAAAGCAAAACTCTTAAGTTATATCTGGAGAGAGAAAATAGCAATAAACCTATAACTATAAATATAAATTGTAATTTTTTTAAACTATAGTGGTATAAATTGGTATTTGGAAAGAGGTCGAATAGAGTGAAAGGGTGAACAGAATGAGTCGAGAGAGAAAATAGCAATAAACCTATAACTATAAATATAAATTGTAATTTTTTTAAACTATAGTGGTATAATGTAAATATATATCATTTGCCTAGTTCCGTAATTTACCCAAGATAGAATCCGATAAGTATTAGATTGTTGAGCGTTAAGTTCTTCTTTCATTGGGCTTAAATTCAGGCAATCATTAATGGCTGAAGTGAAATGACCCTAAAATAGGTTGTTCTTTATAAAAAAAAAGTCAAATAAAAATGGCCATGATAAGGGGTGATTTTGATATTATGGCCCTGCTTAGTAAAAATAGCATTCCGTTGAAAAAATTCAAACTTTTGCTCACAAGGTAGATAGTGATCATGTTAGTTAAGATAGTGAAGTTACTCAATTGACAAAGGTAAAAGTTGGAACTGAGAAATGTTATCCATCAGACATAAATTTTAACTTTCGTACATAGGGCTAACATATAGAACATTTTAAGACGCTCAATTGATTAGTAGCTATGCCTCAGAGACAAAAGTTAGAACTTTTATATTTCCCAATGAGGCATAAATACTAACATTTGCCCAATTTCCATAAACGTTTAGTTTAACTTTTTATGATTGCAAACACAATGCATAGAAACGTGCAGAGTTGTTGTCCTCACAGGCCTTTTGCAGTATGCTTAAGGCAAATAATTTGGTTATTCTTTCCATGCCTCTTTTCAGCGCAATTGAACACAGACTTACTGTCAATGTGATTACACCTGCGCTTCCAGACTGGACATGCAAGATTCAGGTGGTTGACAAGTTTCGTCCCCGAGAGAACACTATTCACTTCCAAACTATAATTTCACAGGATGAAAATGTGCTATGGTTTCTGGACAACAAGTGTTTGCAGCCTCAGAATATTAGCAGTTCCTCTAATTTGCAGGAACAACAGGTTCTGATAGTCTTGTACGGTGATCGATATCACCATTGCGAAGGTTAGGGAGTTCACGACTATGAATGGTTGTTGAACTTGTTAAAACAGAGGAGCTTTAGAGGCACCACTACTGCTTCGTTCAAACTTGAATGCAATCTCTTTTTTAGATCTACAACATAAACAGCTAGGTATTGAATTTGGTAAGCTTTCCACCTGTTGTCTCCCCCAAAATTACTACATTCAACAGGCCAGATTGCATTCCATCACCTTAACAACAAACTTGCTAGCAGTCGTAGTGTAATGATCCTGAAGCTCATTTTTGGTATTTTCAGCTAAATTATCGATTTGTCCTTCCTGAATGTTGCTTTGAGTCATCTTTGGATGAGTTGAAAAGTCGAATTTTGAAAACTTTGTAAAAATGGTGGGATTTTGCTAAAGAAAAAGTTTTTAAAGGTTTGAAGTTAGAAATTTTGAGTTTTAAGGTTATCTTGAGTTTTGGGTGTCAAAATGTAGTTTTATCGATTCCACTAGCTCCGAAATGCAAATGTTGCATTTTTGGACTTTGGAACAAGATTATCTCATTTTTAGGAGGATTAATGGAACTGAATTTGGAATTAAAACGAAGATTTTGGACCAAATGTTGCATTTTTAGTTGAATTTGAATCATAGTTTGACTTTGGTCAATATTCGAAGTTCGAAAGCTCAAATCGGAATTCCAACCGTTCCAATGGTTTCGGATGCTGATATTAACATTAGAAATGGTCTCGTTGTAATTTTCTTCAAGTTTTTATTTTGATGATTGACACATGGCATAAATTGCATTTAATGACTAAGATTTAATTAATCAAATATATCTCTAACATAATTTGATTAAATTTTAACCATTAAATCTAATTTATGTCATGTGTTATCCATTGAGATAGAAAGTTAGGAAAAATAAAGAGAAAGGAAATGATGAGGATCTTTGTGAATTGTGTGTTAAACCAGGTGGCTCAAGTTAATAGGTTAGTACATAAATAAAATTACAAAAATTCCCTGGGTCATCCCAGAAAAAGCATATGATATAACATAGTAAGAGCTTGCACTAAATTGCAGACTAAAAAAATTCTAATAAAGGAATTAAAAAATATCAAACCTGGAGTTGACTATTGAGCATTGACTAAATACAAGATGCTTTTATGTTAAATACAAGATTATCTCTAATTTATTAACACACACCTCAATTAGTTATTGTTGACGAAATCTAATTTTTATCTTTAAACACCACTATATAACATTTGCTACAAAAACGCAACATTAGCAAATCCAATAATTATAACCAAAATATGGCAAAGTCTTTAGCATCCTTGTGTGGTATTCTTGTTTTTGTTTCCCTCATCTTTGGTACGTAGTCTTTTCACTTGTTCGTTTGTTTTATTATTCTTAGTTGTGATATTTCGGTCGATTAAGAATTAATTAAGACATCTAACAGCATAAAATTCATGTTAGAAAATATATGGAGATCTGGAAGAGACTCATTTTATATATTGAACGACACTTTCTTGTCAGATACCACACTATTTCCTCCCTGGATTTGAATTTGATTTTCACGAAACTATTTCATTGCCCATTAGGCAACGACTCTGAGTGCTTGATTAAGGATTTGATTGATATACTAATTTTTTTTCGATAATTATATATATGCAGTTGATGAAAATGTATGGTATGTGGAAGGGAATACTTGCCACAAAAAGCTGTCTGAGATAATTTGCAAGAATGATGATCCAGAACCAGACTGCTTGCCTGCATGCAAACATTTATTTGGAGGTGGAAGTGGAGCAACTTGTGTACCCCAAATTGATGGAACTACCATTTGTCTTTGTGTATATAAATGTTGAATAAATATTAATTATATTCAAGCTATTGATAATATAGAAAAGGGTCACAAATGCTTTTAATCTATGCAAAATTGTATAAAATTATTCTCACTTAATAGTTGAGAGATTAAGGAGATCTTACCTTACTTAGTGTTAGCCAATTACAACTGTATAATTATATATATACTACTAGTAAATACATATTGATCAGGGTTTCTTAATTAATATGGATAATTTCAAAGACCTCTTCCCAAGTTTCGCTTTATAACACGTATTTCCATTGCAGTTTGTGTTATTACATATACCTCACTTATTTTAAATTTTTGGTAACAATTCTCTTATGTATTTATTACTAATGTTAAAATTTTAATATATGACAGTTTTACCCTCACCCAAAATGCTCCATCCATAATTACCTAAAGGTGAAAATATTTTAGAATTCAATATATTGATATCACTCACAAAAGGAACCTGTATTTGTGAATATCATCTCCCCCAATTCACCTTCGAAACCAATGATGATTGAGTACCTATTTTAGCATGTCCACTGGTCCATTGAAAAATCAATATTCAATAGTTTGATTAATTATCTATTAAAAAAAGGATTATTTGACCAAAATCAGAAGTAAGATATCAATTCAAACACAAAATTAATTTTCCAACCTATATGAATAAGGTGGACGTGATAAATTCTGTTTTTGTTTCAATACATATGTGGTTATGATGACAAATGTTTTTAAGTCTTAAGAATACTATTAAATGGAGCTCAGATCCACGGAGGATTAGTCCTTGACCTGTCGATCTGAAAGATACTTTGAAAAACCAAAAGAAAAAATATAATATTTTTAAGTCGTAAGAATCCTATTAAACAATAACATATCCTTACAATTCATTAATAAAAAGAGTTACAAGCGTAAAATTGTCATGTAGTAATTTCTTTTAAAATTTTAATAGTAAATTAATAAAATAATTGTTACGAGGAAATTAAAATTGTAGAGGTATATATAATATCGTAAATGACAAGGAAGGTAAATATAATAGAGCGAAATCTAAAAGGAGGTCTCTTAATGCTTAATTAATCTAATTAATAGTACTCTCATCTTTTAAAGAAAAAACTTATATCCTCCATATCTGTTGTCAAGAAAATTTACTTCACCATTTTAAATATATGGGCACTGAAATATCCCTTTTAACAAATTTTAAGTGATTTAAATTTCCCTTTAAAGAGTGGCATAACAGAGTGAGTCTACTCATTTTCCTGAAAGTGCGTATAAATGAAGAAGGGAATTAAACATATTAATGCAAAATGAAGTTACATTTTTTAATTTATGCTTTCGTATAGATCGTGAGTTGAAAATTTATGATGGATAGTCATAGTATGATTAATCAAACTTCTAAATTCAACTTATTAAGTGCTCATTTGGATTGACTTATTTTAGATCAAAAAAGTTATTAAATAGTTTTGAATAAATTTAAAAAGTGAGTATTTTTTTAATTAAATATAATAAAAATAAGTCAAAGCTTAACTTATGACTTTTGACTTACAAATCATAAGCCAAAAATGAATTCAAATAGATCCTAAGCATTTGTTCACAATATTTTTGAAGAAAACCTCTATCCAGCAATTGCTGGTCAGCTAGAGAGGAAGTCGAAGACTTGGAGAAGAAGGAGAATTTGTGTATTGTCTTATTATTGTGTATGTACAGTATATATGTATACAAAATGAAGTAACACTATACTAGCATAGACCTACTCACATAGAATCTCTATCCATATTTAACTGCTAATTAACTGACTAATACAAGATTAACTAACTCTAACAACTACTTAACAATTCCAACAATTTTAACAGTAAAATCCAGGAAATACCCCTAGCAAACTTTATATAAATCTTTGGTAATTAAGCTACAAAAAATGATAATAAATTAATTCAAAATCATATATGTCTTTGAGCTCCTTATATCCAACTTATGTCTTTGAGCTCCTTCTTCCCCTTCCTCATCCCAATTCACCAAATGTTGGATTTTGTATAAATTCCCAGCTCTATGGGGGAACGGGATAGCGGATGGTGAAATCTCATCCATCCTTCCACCATATGGGGTCATTATCACAAAAGATGATTTCGCTTCATCTTCAAACAAGAATCTCTATATTCCTTCGAGATCTCCTTCTGGAATTGGCTGATACACGTAATTTGATTTTGCATTGAAGTAACGCGTCGAGAGTTGAACTCGATATCACAAGATCCATCTCTTGGAAATCCTACAAAGTATATTATAGACTCTATTCAACTCATTTCAATGCAATCTTCTCTTCTCAACCCTAATTCAGGAAAATTTTCTTTGATGATGGGAAGTAATCGATCTATTCCACCGAGGAATAAGGAGCTGAATGAGACTAAAATTGTTTGCTTGTTATTACCACCTTGATCACTTGAGTTCGATCTACGAATTATGAGGCGAATGAACAAATCTTCATGAAATTTCGGAGCCACATTTTGTCATTTATAAACAAGCTTAGTGACATTTTGTTCCAATGTCTTGTCAAGTGAGAAAACAGTTACTTTCTCAGGAACATCCACCAATTTGATCTTCCATGCAAGGACAAGTCCAAAGCTATTACCACCACCACCTCTAATTGCCCAAAATAGATTTTCCCCCATCGAAACCATATCAAGAATCCTCCCATTTGCGTCGATCAATCATGCATCGACAATGTTATCAGCTGCTAGGCCATATTTTCTCATCATAACTCCATAACTACCTCCACTAAAATGACCACCAACACCTACCGTTGGACAAAATCCAGCCGGCAATCCTAGGGTTTTGCTTTTCTCCGCGATTCTATAATAGAGTTCGCCAATAGTTGATCCAGCTTCAACCCATGCACTCTTATTATTGACATTAACATTGATTTGTTTAAGGTTGATAAGGCCAACTATAACGAATGGAACCTCGGAGACATAAGAAAGGCCTTCGTAGTCATGTCCAGCACCACAATTCCTAACGTGCATCCTAGTTTTGTTAGCACAAAGAATGAATCGTTGGACCTCGAATTCACTCACTGGGGCGACAATTACAAGAGGTTTAGGAGTTTCACTTGTATGGAACCTTAGATTTTGTATGGAGAATTGAAGAATTTATGAAAAAGAAGAGTTATTTGGTGTGTAAATATTAGAGGATGTTTGGTTACTATGAGATAGACATTGAATGAATTCTTCATGATTATCAGCGAATGTTGACAATGAAGATGATGAGAGAACAAGAAGTACAAAAAATTAAAGAAAACCAAGGAATCTTCATATTACTTGAGATTTTGTTTAGTTTGTATTATGGAAATGATATTGCAAAACCCCTTCTATTTATATAAAAACATGTGTGAGGAGAGCTAATTGTTTTATTGACTTTCTATGTGAAAGGTTGCCAATATAATATGGGACGGAGAGAGGAA
The DNA here is from genome assembly GCA_000787875.1 of Solanum virginianum. Taxonomy (NCBI): domain Eukaryota; kingdom Viridiplantae; phylum Streptophyta; class Magnoliopsida; order Solanales; family Solanaceae; genus Solanum; species Solanum virginianum. Next base: position 16,856 of record BAUE01071107.1, on the reverse strand, counting down.
TGAAAAGGAAATAAGACCATAAAAGAGGAAAAGTCAAATGATCATTCGGATCGATCTAAACCACCAATTGTAATTAGAGAAATTAATTAGAAACAATGAATTTTCTATATAAGTTTGGTCCTAATAATAGCCTTTCAAATTTGTTTGACCTTAACAACTTGGGAAGTATATATGCCACTCGAGGTGGCAATGGTTGGACTGGATTATAATCTGGGAAATTTTGATAAATATCCTAGGTTTAAAATTTAATATGGTCAAATAGTTATATTTTATATGATTACACAAAACAACTTGGGCTATGTAACTTGGAGGGGAGGAGAGAGGCGAGTGAGATCGAGAGAGGGAGGAGAGAGGCGAACTGTATGTGTATATCTGTCAAATAATTATATATGTATAATTAATATAAATATGTATTTGTATATTTTGCAAGTGAGATTGAGAGAGAGAAGAGAAAGGCGGGCGAGAGTGGAGAGAGGCGAATTGTATATGTATATCTGTCGAATTGACTATGAATTGTATATGTATATCTGTCGAATTGACTATGTATATCTGTCAAAATAATTATATATATACAACTGGTATATATTTGTAATTGTGTATCTGCAAGAAATTGCAGAGAGAGAGACAGAGGAGAAAGGTGAGAGAGAGGAAAAGAGGAGAGAGAAAATAACAACAAAACTCTAACTATAGCAACAAACCCTAACTATAGCTGTAAATAATAATTTTTTCAAACTATAATTGTATAATGTAAATACATATCATATGTCGTTTGCCTAATTGTGTTATTTTTTTTCTAAAATATAGGTAAATATAAATTTAGTCAAATATAATTTGGATAAAATAGTTCTAACTTACTTTAATTTTCTGAAGTCAAAAAAATATTAAATCAAAGTTAAAAAATTACTCTACTTTTTCATACGAAGAACATTTTAAGTTTCTCTATTCCATACCCTAACTCATACTACCCCACTCGCACTCACACCTCTATCTCCCCCCTTCCAATTTTAAAATTAAAAAATATTAAGAAAAATTTGACCAACCTATCCATCCTTCACATGTCTTCTATCCTCACGCTACCACCAATTTGATAAAATAATTATAATAAATTTTTTTAGAAAATAAAATTATCACCCCCAAACCTTGCCTCCACCCTATCCCAACTTTTAAAGAAAATATTTTTTTAAAAAAACAATTAAATTTTTTTACCACCACTCCTCCACTCTACCCCAAAATATTTTTAAAAAAGTTCAATTATTTTTCACTCCCTACGTACCCATCCAGTCCAAAATTAGTTTTAAAGAAAAATAAAAAAAATTTAAAAACCTAATTTTGTTTCTTTTTAAAAAAATTGAAAGTGGGATAGGGTGGAAGTGTAAGTGGGTGAAGGCAGGGTGGAAGCGGGGAGAGGAGTGAAACAAATTTAATTTTTATTTTGTAAAAAATTAGGGTGGGAGATAGGATGGAAAGGAGGTGAAAATGTTTAACTTTTTTTTTTTTTTTACTTCAAAAAATGAAAATTTGGGGTGGGGTGGAGATAGAGGTTGGTGAAAAAAATTTAACATTTTTATTTTTCTTTGAAGTAATTTTTGAAGGTAGAGTGGAGGTGGGGGGTTGGGTTCTATCTCCAAACCCCTCTATCCATCCCTTAATTTTAAATAAATATATTTTTTCAATATAATTAAATTTTTTTTTATTATGTGTAGGGATCAATGGATCTATATGAACTCTCATATTTTATTTATTTTGATAATATTTGTATGAATTTTTAAAATAGATCAGCTCATATTAGTTCATTTAAAAATATGAGAGATTAATTAAAACATATATGAATTAAATGAACCCTTTTTATTTTATATGAACTGAAATAGTTACCCTATATACGACTTGAGTCTCACATTAGTTTAATTAAACTTATATAACCAAAGGACAATTTTTTTGTTTTTTAAATTGAATTGTTTACTGTTTAGATATTTCAATGTTTTGGAGTAATCCAGGCTAGCATTTTGGGTAGTTATGAAAATCGAATTTGTTTATCGGTACTATATATTTTGGTATAGAGAAATTCTTTTAAAATACATTATTTTTTCAAAAGATCGGAAAAACATTATCTTGATGACAAAATTCATCATCGAATTATTTTTTTTTACCTATTATAAAATAACATATTTTAATTTTAGATTTTGAATTCATATTTTAAGAAGACCTACTTATAAATAGGCTTTGAATGACCTAATTATTTGTTAATATACGAAATTTATTTTAGATGTTTAACAATATACATTGAATTTATAGAATAAGTTTAATGCAAAATATATAATATTTTAATGAATTAGGGTAGAATAATAGATATATCTTTTATTCCTCATGCTTCATCTTTTTATTACAAGATGCTTCTAGAATTATTTATTTGTAAACATGAAATTACCCTTAATCATATTCCATTTCATCTTTTTATAAAAGATGTTTCTACAACTATTTAATTTTCTTGATATCTTTTTTAATAGATATTTTGTTAGTATGAAAAAATAATTTTGCCTTTGGTCGTCCTTGGATTCACTCTTCTATATAATAGAAATATATATATATATATATATATATAACTAATTTTATATAGGGGTAACAAAATTAAGCCCAACCCACCCAACCCGTTGTAAGTTTGGGCGGGTTAATTATTAGTTCAACCCATCTTAACCCAACCTATTTCAACCCATTTAAAATTGGGTTGATATGTAGCCCGAATTAATTCGAGAGAGATCTTGTTAAAGTATTTTCAAAATATTTTTTTTCAATTTGATATGTTTTCTATAGTCATAATACAGAAAAATATAATTTAATTAAGTACTAAAATATTGAAAAAGAACAAATAAAATAAGTAAAACTTAGTAAAAGTTGGATTGTTTGGGGTCTTGACCCGTTGTATAACCCATTACTCAATCCCCCAAGCAAATTTGGGTTGGGTTGGGTTGGGTTGGGTCTTGACCTGTTTGGTGTCTTGACCCATTATAACCCGTTCAAATTTGACTCAACCCGCCCAATTACCACCCCTAATCTTATACAATTAATACAACATACACATAAATTGTAGTAATTTTTTGTAATTAATATACTTATAGCTATTGAACATAACCCTTAAAATATAATCATTTTTGTAAATTGTGCCGAAGCTAGACTTTGACTATTGAGCATTGACTAAATACAAGATATTTTTGTGTTAAATACAAGATTCTCTCTAATTATTAACACACACCTCATTTAGATTATTGTTGACTAAATCTAATTCAATCAGATTTTTATCTTTGAACATCACTATATAACATTTTCTATAAAAACATAACATTAGCAAAATCCAATAATTATAACCCAAATATAGTGAAGTCTTTAGCATCCTTGTTTTTGTTTTCCTCATCCTTAAGTAATCTTTTCACTTGTTCGTTTGTTTAATTATTTTTAGTTGTGATATTAATTTCATTTGAGCTATTAAATTTAGACGATGAATTTTTGCTAGATGATACGTACGAGCCAATCTTGATCGATTAAGAATTAATTAAGTCATGTGACAATATAATAATATTCATGTTAGAGAATTATATGGAGAAGAGACTCATTTCGCCAAACAACCTAATAAAAATTCATTTTGTATATCGAGGGATAGTTTCTTTTCAGATACCATGCTATTTTCTCCAACATTTTGTCTCTGGTAAGATTTGAATTTGATTTTTACGATGCTATGCAGTTGATGAAAATGTATGGAAACTTGCTACAAAGAGGTGTTTGAGATAATTTGCAAGAATGATGATCCGGAGCCAGATTGCTTGCCTGCATGCAAACATTTATTTGGAGGTGGGATTGGAGCCACTTGTGCACCTAAACTTACTGGACCTAGTATTTGTGCTTGTGTATATAAATATTGAATAAATATTTCTGAATTCTACTCCTATTTTGGTCATTTACATATTGTCATTATGCAATTTTTGATAGTATTGACAACAACTTTGAAAACTCAAGTAAACTTATCATTCTACAGTTGGTCAGAATAATAAATAGTGGAACTAAAGAAAAAAACAATTCTTTTAGGGAAAAGGATAAAAGCATCCCTCAATTTTTGTTTGTTAGTTGACTTTATCCTTCTTGTTAAAATGAAGTTATTCATACCCCTACTTTTAGTAAACTTTGTACCCATGTCCCTGCGTTGACGGGAATTCGAATCCCCAAATCAACAAAAATTAACCTGATCTTTTAAAAATGATCCATACCCATTTAAAACCCATGGGTTGGGTAGGGGTCATTTTTAAGAAATCTGATTAATTTTTTGTTGATGTAGGAATTTTGTCAATGCAAGGGCATAGTAAAAAGTTTATTAATAGCAGAGATATGAATAATTTTATTTTAACGGAAAGGATAAATTCAACTAATAAATAAAAGTTGAGGGGTATTTTTGACTATTTTTCCTTCTTTTTAAAGCTATTTTTGACCATTTCCCCTTCTTTTAAAGCTATTGATAGAACATGAGAGAAGAGACCACCCTTTTAAAATTTTTTCGTTGTGTGGAGGCTATTTAAAAAGAGAATTCTTATTGGTAATTTTTTTTAATCGAAATTGGGGTGGAGGAAGAGGCTTTTTGGTACTGTTGTGATTAGATGGCTAGGAAAAGCTTTCATCATCTTTTCATGTCTGTAAATCAGGTGTAGAAAACTTTTGCGAAGATACAAGGATTGAAGGTCTTTTCATTTTCTTAAATGAGACAATTTTCAAATGGTGGAAGACTGATTGAGCTAATAAGTTGAGACTCCTATTTAAAATTGTTCCTAGTTTAGTCCTATGAGAAATATGGAAGAGAAGGAATAAAGTTAAAAATTGAAGTATTCAGGCATGATTATAGAAATAAGCAGAAATTTGTACAAGTTAGCAAGATTTAGGTATCCTTGACTCAGGAATTGTCCTAGGGAAGGGACCTTTAAATGCAATTCTGATGGATCTTCTAAAGGCAATCTTGGTCCTAATGCTAGAAGTTTTTGTATAAGAAATTGGAAAGGAGATTTCATGTTTGCTGTTATATATGAGATAGGTGTAAAATCCAGTTTAGAGGCTGAAGTTTGGGCTTTAAAGGAAGGGCTAAGTTTCTGCATCTCTAATAACTGGCAACCGGTTATTTTAGAAACTGATTCACTCATGGTATATAATTTTCTGACTCTAAGATAAAAAATCTTATGATGTATCAGTATGAGGATTAAAAAGATTAATGGGATGAGAAGACATAGGAAGATTGAAGTGCAACACAGAGAACAAGGTGACAGATTATTTCACTAACTTAATTTTCTCTTCTGTAGGTACTCAGAGCGTGACTTTTCAATCTACACAACAAGTCCCAAAGCAAGGAAGAGTTTTACCAGCTATGGATACTAATAAATTGGTGAATATTCTAATATTCAAAAAGCAAAACAAGGCATATGCATAGTGATCAATACGAAAGGAAAATACATAGGAATTCAGCATAGCAGGAAAGTTACCTATTACCTACTAAACACAAGTGGGCTCTAATTTTAGTTGGCTAGACAGTGATATTAGTTCTTTCTGAGCTTAAGCTGTTGATAAGGATTAAGGGCAAAGTTTATTTGGTAACAAGGTTAAAGGCATGAAATAACAAAATTGTGACACTTATCTGATAGAGTGGAGGAAGTAAAGGCTGAGTTGCATAAAGAGTCACTACAAGGAATTGATCAACAGTTTCATTCAACACTGAAAAAAAGAGAACAATTTGACCTTCAGAATGATTGAGTCATACACAATAATACATGGCGTTAGTGAGAGTAACAACATCCAAATGTAATCTATCCAAACTCAATAACTTTTTAAAGAGGACACAAAAGCTCTTATCATCATCATCAAGGATCGCCATTCCGACAAACACAAAGGATCAAAACATAGGAGGAAGGTCGCAGTGACTTTCCTTTCCTTGTGGATTACTTTCTTTTATTAATTAAGTTTTCTTAGCTGATATTTTTGTTTTGGACTTTTATTTTGCTTTCCGTCCATTTCTTTGTTTTTGGGTTGCACCTTATTTGCTTTGATTTAGAAATAAGAGGTGCGTAAGGGTTAAATGAAAATAATTTCGGAATAAAATTTTATTCCCCTTAAATGTCTGTTTCGTTGGCACTTATCTCGGGACTAATAAATTTATAAAATAACAAATGTACCCTTCCCTTTGTCACTTTTTCTACCTTATTTTGTATATATTTTACATTATTTTTAATACAATATATAATAATATTCAAAACCTTCACTCCTTATTTTTAGAATACTTCTTCGTATTTTTTTTATTAAAAAATTACACTATATAGTATAATTTTTATTTACTAATTATTATGTTTTTTATATTTTAATTTTTCATAAATCTTTTTTTACTTTAGAAATACACACCTAAAAATATTTAAGCTAAATAAGATGAAAAATTTATTTTAAAAAGGAATATTGAATAACTAACGTTAGCAAAGAAAATACATTAAAAACTAATGAAGTGAAGGATATTTTTGTAAACAAGCATCATATTTTTAAAATTTATCCAACACATCAAACACTCAATAAAAAATAACTTCAATATAATTTATCTCATCATTACTAATCCCAACATAATTTATCTTATCATAACTTATATTCAAACCAAACGACCTGTTACTTTAACATCACCTTGAACTTTTTTTGAAAAAATTCAATGCTTTCTTTTAAGTCTTTTTTTTTTTTTTACCGACAAATTTTTTTATGCTTAAACTTATTAGTATTCACTCGTTCTCGTACATAATGGATTATTTCGAATAAGTTCATTGCTCTTGTTCAAAATACAATTAATCCGGAACGAGCTACGTAAACATTAGCAATTCATTGGATATTTAGTCAAAATCGTCTTTCACTGCATCACATTTGTTAGGACTAAATTCCTTTTTTTAGCAAGCGTCTTTGCTCATTGACAGAACATCTTAATGTATGCATCTAGTTTGTTGAGGTGACTTGTTCTTCTCGATATCAACTATTTTGATACAAATCTTTTTGTTTTTAATAAGAAATAGTTTGACAAAAATTAATTGGCTGAAGTAAATTTTTAGATTTGTAGATTTATCGACACTAAGCAGAAGGCAGGCATCGTTCATTTCTGTAATTAATAAATGAAGAAAAATATAATAAGGTACCGTTAGATTTCCTAGCATACTGGTTTGCGGTTTATTACTTGCAGCAATAAAGAGCACGAGTTCGAACCCCCACGCCGCCACAAAAACTCTAGGGTTTATGTGGAAGAACAGCCGCCACCATGGGATCAACATCAAAGCGTCACCGACCTCCGGCGCCGATGGCCATGGAGATTCCTCCTCCGTCCACGGCGTCAACGGAATCGGACTACGCCTTCACCTTAATCAGAACAGCAGTTGCACAGATCTGCAGTTCTATCGGATTTTCAGCGGCAGAAGCTCCCGCTCTCGGAATCCTATCAGACATCGCCACCAGGTACCTGAGATCAATCGCTAAGTCCGCTGCCGACTCAGCCAACTTAGCGTGCCGTACCGAGTCAAATCTCGTTGACACCATCGCCGCCGTGAATGAGCTGAGCTCCGTGAGAGGATTCCCCGGAGCATGGAGAACGGGCGGATGCTTTCTCAACTCCGGCACGGTGAAGCAACTGGCTGAATTTACGGAGGATTCGAAAGAAATTCCATTCGTAAAACCGTTGCCTCGGAAAATATTTTCAGTAGGGAGCAGAAAAGGTTTGAGAAATGTAGGTAGTAGTAGTAATGAGTACATTGGCGGAGAAAGGAAGCATGTACCGAGATGGCTACCAGTAATGCCGGTGATTGAGAATCAGGAGGAGGAAATTATTGAGAAGAGAAGAAGGGAACTTTGGGGATACTGTGGTAAAACAGAGGAAACAGAAAAGGAAAAGAAAGAGGAGGCAAAAATTGATAATGGGGAAAAGGAGGAAAGGAAAGGAATTGAATTGTCATTGAAAAGAGGGAAAGTGAGGTTTAAGATTGGTGGTAATGGTGGTGGTGGGGTGTTAGGGGGTGGTGTTTGTAGAAGAAGGGGTGGAATAGGGAAGAGAGTTTTATGTGAGAATTGGAATTTTGATGATGAAAAATCATCAAAACAAGAGCAGCTTGATGGAGTAACACAACAAAAAATCCAGTGAATTGTACAAGGAAATCCATGGAGATTGCTTCCGAAAGACTTCGAGTGGTGAAATTGTATTACGCAAATAAAAGAGATTATTTTCGAAACACCAAGGCGGTACAGAAAAGTGATAGTATGAAGAGGAGTTGTTAACTAGACTTACTGGTGTTCTTTTGGGCTGATGTTAGCAGGAATTGAACCCTTGACGCGTTCGTCGATAAAACAAACATTTTTTCCCTTCATTTGAACACCCATCTTCACTCCGGACTAAAACGGAGAAGGCGTTGTGTATTAAAATATTAATTAGGTTTCTATGTTAAGGTGGTTATGAGTTTCACTAGTTAATGTAACAAACAGAAACTCAATTCAGTTTTTCAGTATAAAGAGGTTCATTTATTTACATCTCAATGGAGTTGGAGTAGTTATTTTTTTCTTAATTATAAGATGTTTTTAGTTGGGAGTTGAGTTATGCAGATATTAAATTCTCCATAAATAATATCTTATTTAATAGTTAATTAGAATGTGAGTTATTTGTATATAAAACTAATATAATGAGAAGTCGGTGTTTGTTCATATCGTTAGATAATAGCTCAATAGGTCGTTATAACAACAAGAACATACCCAGTTGAATCCACAAGTGGGGTTTGGATAGTGTAGAATGTACGCAAACCTTGTTAATACCTCACAAGATAGAAAGGTTGTTTCCTGGGAGCCGTCGCCTCTAAAACCTTTAAGTAGAATATACTAAATATGAAAATAAAACGCGCAAAGGAAAAGAAAAGGAAACAACAAGAACGACTAATAACGAAAAGCACACAATAGTATATAAATACGATAAAATCAACATATATATATATATGACGAATAATGACAACACCGGATATAAAAACACGACTAATCCTGCTACTCTACTATACCCCAAAGTCAGATATCCACCTAACCCTACTAATCTATTAGCCTGCTAATCTAATTCGTGACCTCCACTCTTTTCTATTTAAGGTCATGTCTTTAGTAAAATCAAGTTTACTCATATCTTGTCTGATCATCTCCCTAATACTTCTTCGGTCTACCTCTACTCCTCTGTGTAACTCCCAAATCCAACCTCTCGCACCTCCTAACAAGAGCATCGGTACTACTTCTCCGCACATGTCCAAACCATCAGTCTCGCTTCCCTCATCTTATCGGCCACAAGGGCCACCTCTAGCTTCTCCGGAATGGTCTCATTCCTAATCTTATTACTCATGGTATGACCACATATCCGTCTCAGCATCCTCATTTTTGCGACCTGCATCTTCTGAACATGTGCGTTTTTTATTAATCAACACTCCACCCCATACAACAAAGACAGTCTAACTATCATTCTATAAAACTCACCTTTGAGTTTAGGTGGTATCTTCTTATCACATAATGCTCCAGAGGCAAGCCTCCATTTTGTCCATGCTGCCCCAATACGATATGTGACATCATCGTAGCTCAGTAGGCCATTGTTTGTTCTAAATGAAAGTGAATACATATGCATCTTTCTTCGATGCAAAGTTGAGTTCATTATTGCGAATTAAACAGACTGATATTTAGAAATCCGTATAACTAATACAGGTAGTATAAGTTATGAAATTTATATATTATTTTATATAAGAAGGTGAAAAATTAAATATTGCATCACTTATGAGAAAGAACCTTGGTTAAGTAGTTAATATTGATGCTCGATCAAGTGGTATTTTTATGGAGATTGAAGATAAAATAATTAGATTTCCTAATAACTATTCTATATTTTATTAGTATCTGCACAAAACTAACTAGTTACCAAATGAACCCTTAAAACCTGGATTTGACATTCACCAGCAATATGACTCGAAGATCCATATGGGAGTAAGAATGACAATATGGTGAACAAATTGTACAAATATTATTACTATTGTACAAAAATCTATGAAAATAATATTAATGCACAAATATTAGCTTATCTTCCAGCCTTTCATAACCGTAACATTAATGCAGTACACTCTAGTGCATTTGCTACATCCTTTACAAATCAACCACTTTACAATAAGGCAAATGAATCCTAGAGACATTTCAGGGGCAAGTATCTGAGGTCCTCTTTGCGTTTTAAAGTTTGGCTACGGTGGCAGCTGAAGCATCTGTTGGAGCTCAATGGACTTGCTTCTGCTGATCTGGTGGCAGTGCACTTAACTGTTAGGCGTGAGACTCAGAACTTGCTGCAGCAAGGCAGACTCAACGTCAGAGGGAAGCCACACCTGTTGAACAAAGAAGAACATATCTTAATATAACTAAACTACCATATTATAGCTATGTCCTGCGTGATTCTAATATAGTATCAAAGCAAAATAATAAGGCATATGACATATTCACATCCAGGATTGCATGCATCGGAAGTATTAATTATGCAAACTTCCAAATCAATAAATCAAGCAAGAAAACAAATGGGAGTAGAAGCACCTAAATTCACTTTTCAGTTGGCAATTGATCTGTCTTAAGTTTCTTCAATTGGTTAAAAAGAAACCGCAACACTCTAAAATTACCTGACTAGCTTGTTCATCAGGGTTTAATATTAACGCTGCAGCTGAAACTTGAGTTGAGCTTCCTGACAGGGGCATAGATGCACTTGCATCAGGCAAGGGGTAACTTATTCCATCATTTAGCCTTGCCGATTTCGATGGCTGACTCAGAAGATCTAGATAACTAGCTGCCCCTCTCTTCACCTCAGGCAAACCAGCAGGGTAAGCTGGTCTGCTAATCAAAGAATAATTAATGGAACCTGGGGTCGTCGAGACTCTTTATTCATATTATCCAAGACACCAGAAACTGCTGAAGGGGTTCCCTGTTAACAACAACAAAATTATACAAGATCACATTGATGTCCCTTTGAAAGAAACATAGTATAACAACATTGAAAGTTAGTCTGTCGCAGAAAATACATACTGTTCCATTAGCAACTATCCTATGTACTTCCTATTTTCATTGTGTTTGGGAGTCATGTCAAGTAAATTTTCCATGAGTGGAAAAGGGATAGGGAGCAGAGCTTATATTATAATACAACCTTTTGCATAAGATTCTAGTCATCTTCTTGTTTCAACCAAAAGCTATCAAGAGAACCAATATTTAAGCTCTCTTCCTTTCTAAGGAAAATTCATTGGATAATTACTTGATCAACCGTTCAAGCATGAAAATCATCCAAAGTAAGTTATATTGTCCTTAGTAAGTCATTTTCAAACTAATGCTTCTATATATTTTATATGTGCCAGCGCTTGTTCGTTTATTTGAAGTAATAGACTAACAGTAAATAGAGGCAGACACCTGAGAACCTTGTTCCAGTAATGGGGGACGCATTGATAGAGGAGGATGATAGCTCGTCTTTTCTGTCTCCAGCTGACTATTATATGTAAAATTCATGGATGCAACTGGCCCAGCTTGTTGTAAGAAAGAAGGCTGCATTTGCTGCTTTATAGCAGCAGAAGCTCCCACCTGAACTGGTGAGTTAATTGAAACATTTACTTTGGGTTGCATTGATGGAAGGATTCTAGAAGGTGTAGGCAACTGACTCTGCAAAACTTGGTTCTGCGGTTGTGCCAGTAGAACCTGAGGCCATGCCTAGGGTAGCAAATTAGGATGAAGTGGGGGTAACCCAGGAATAGACTGAGTTGCTAGTTGCTGAATTCGCTGACCATCTAGCAACAATGACTGCAGCTGAGGTGCAGTAGATTGCGGAACATTTGGCGTCTGCAACTGCAAATTTCAAAGATCATGAAGTATTGCTTTTTGACAAACTAATGCCTCAAAATACAACTAAAACACCAGCACAAGAAGAATGTCTCCAAGAAATGAAGACTGTGTGTGAGTGCTGATTTTCAAATAAAATCAAGAACTAGACAAGAATTACAGAAACGACTCTGATATCAAAGTCAAACTCAAAAGAACAATAAAGTAAGGGAAAGAAAGCAGTGGGAGTTTTGAAGAGATATAACTTGACAGCTTACGTGTGTGTGTGTGCGTGCATGTGTGTGGGTGAGAGAGAGAGAGAGAGAGAGAGGTATTTAATAAAGAAAGGAGCCACTGAACGAACCATTGTTGGGTTACCATTCCCAGTATAAGCTCTGCCTGCATTGGCAAACAAATAGATGTGATACAATAATCATGCATTGTAAAAGAAGCAACAGTGATAAACATCAGTAGACAGACAGATCCATTTGTCCTAATCTAGCAAATTTAAACTGTGACTTCTAAATACTGATGAAAGAATGAGCCGAGGACAGAACACCAAAAAAAAAGTTTCAGAAGCATTAAGTGGCTGCTTGGCCATGCTGAGTAATGAGTAACACAAGCAGAACAGCTATATTGACATCTAAGGGGTCACCAACTATGAAGAATAGATGATTGTTTATATTACTGAGAAGTCAGCAATCGGCAAAAAGCTAAACAGTAGAAACTTGCAATACGTTGAGCATCTACCATGCGTTAATACCTGAAAAAGAGCTTTAGACAAATTTGGAATTGCTAGCAGCAGTTGGCGTGTCTGCTCCTTGTTTTGTGTACACCTTGCCTGTCACCAAAATTACAATAATCATGTCAAGCAGTTATCCACGAGGATCACATACTTGTGGGATTACATTGGCTATGTTGTCCAAGTTTGTTGCTATTTTATAATGTTACAGCAATATTGAACCAGAACTAGAAATATCCGGAGTGCACCTGCGCCAGTAGAGATTTCTCGATTGCGAAACGTATCCATTTTAACTGAAAATTTTTCATCAAAGTCGATACAAGGATTCAATCAACATCCTCACCTTGAACTCAGACATAACATCATTCAGTTGGCTCCTAGACAATTTGGACATATGTAGTGTTAAAGGATCTACTCCAGACTGACTGAATGAGCTGCCACTCTGAGAAACTCCAAGAGCTCCTGCCATAACAGCAGCAGCAGTCATAGCTACTGACATGCCTAATGGCTGCTGAAGTGAAGAATCCATAGGGATAGCTGGTCCCCGATGTGTTTCTTGGGATCTGATAGACATTACCATAGAAAAAGTTTAGATACTAATATTCTAAAGAGAGAGAACACAATTGCTACCGATGACATGAATCTCATCCCCCCCCCCTATTTTGCCTATTGAAAAAGAAAAGGTGAAAAACAGAAGTGAAATAGAAACATACCAACATTCCCGATGATACCAGGTCCGCCACAACCCTGTCGAAAAGACAAACATGGTCAATTGAATAGATTTTATTTTAAAAAAAGAAAAAAAGAGAGAAAAGAAGCATCTGAAGAGAATAAGTTTGTTCCTCTCATTTCACATGTGGTGGGGTTCAACAAAGCATTTGCTTGAGTTGGAAAAATTGACTTCCAGAAAAAATAACGGTAATATGTCACACATGAAGTTCTCTCACAATATTTATGATTCCACCATCCTCTTCAAGAGGAGTTTGAATATCAAAACTGCTCCTTGCATCCTAATTTGAGGAACAGTGTTCTGTGTGGGCACAACCTTTAGGTAACAGTTGAAGAGTAAATAGAGGCAGACACCTGAGAACCTTGTTCCAGTAATGGGGGACGCATTGATAGAGGAGGATGATAGCTCGTCTTTTCTGTCTCCAGCTGACTATTATATGTAAAATTCATGGATGCAACTGGCCTAGAGAATTTAAATATTAGTATAAAAGTTAGTGAAATTTGCACCTTTTTTTATAGCAAGAAAAATTTAAAACTGAACATTGTAGCGAATAAATCTTCATTTCAATCAAGGAATTATATTGCTGAACTCTGAAGCCTTCTCAGGTTTACAAATTAACATGAGCACATGCCTTCTTCGTCCAATTAATGGGTGGAAAAAATTCAGTAGTTACTTATGATCTTGGGGTGCAAAACAGGATAATTTCCTGCTGCTTACATGGGTCTGTATTTAAGGGCAAAACATAAAGCGTCTGATGTGTGGCAAGGAGCACTAGAATATTTGAGAAGTTGGATATGTGGAAAAGCAGTATGTATCCATGGAGGAAAGATGAACACTGATCAATAGTGTTTTCGATAATGGCCAGGGCATTGGTCTGGTGGTAACTGGTAAGAGGCAGCACATGATATTTTGAGGAGAATTCAAAGACCATTCAGACGATAAAAGGCTAAATGCCATCCAAACCCTTTTTGTTGGTGAAATCACAGGGAAGTAGGTACCAGTTTCGGGAAAAAAAAAAAGCATGAGGAAGTAAATGATCCAAGTCAGCTTTTGGACTTCATTGACTCCCTTGTGTTTTATATAGGAGTAGCATTATACTTATGTAATTTGCATCTTCCGCATGATGCTGCTAATGCAGTTATCTTCGTCAAGAAGTCTGAATTTTAATTCAAAATAGAAAGTAAGACAGTTAATTCAGGATATAAGGGAATCCTAGATTCTTCCAAATGAACAAACTCTGAAGCTTTGTTATGATGAACACCTTACTTCAACAACTTTTATGCGCTAATGACTAGTTTAGATGTCCGGATCAAACAGAAAAGTTAAGATGTGATCCCAAAAAATTCATGAATGACTACGAAGAAATTTACAGATGTAAGTCAGATAGGTGGTACACTGTAGAGGCAAAAATAGAATAAGTAAGCAAATTGTAGCTAGCTAAAATGGTTAAAGCACCACATACCAGCTTTAATGGTCATTAACCAGGACCGAAGACAGTGACGTTAATGCTGGATATCTTAAGAAAGAATAAGTTCATCACCTGCAGAACCTAATGAGATGACAACACTGCCTTTATCTCCCACAGAATCTAACGACATGCCAACACCACCTTGTATGAAATTTAATCATTTTCACAACTCCACTAACGCAGTCATGGCTTTGGAATAGCCAGCTGTTGAACACCATAAAACCACTATTTTTTTTTATAAATATGGACATTTTGGTTGAGACATGCAGCTCAAATAAGCAGGAAAATGGCTGTTCGCTCCAGGCCCCAGGGACAAGAAATTAAGAAAACAGTAGTGAAACAAACACATTATGGTAATTTTTGCCAAGGACTAACACAAATAAATTGTCCAAGGACATCTAAATGTCTTACCTGTTCGCGATTTCTGTCAGAATTTTTATCATTTTCAGCAAAATCACCTCTTAGCTGCCGACCATTTATCTCGTACCCCTGAAGGTTGCGATGAGCACTTAAAGCAGTCTCTTCATCCTTGTATTCGCAGAATCCATAACTTTTGGTTTCCCAGTTTCTCTATCGACCACTAATCTGAGAGGAAAGAAAACAGAGTGAATAAAAGATGAGAATACTAGGCAGGCTCACCCAAGTAAGAGAGGAAAAGAGGGAAGAAATCAGTTCCTATCATATGAAAAAGGGTCTCCTTCAGTCAGTCATCCTCCACAAAATCCCCTCGAAACAGCATTTTAGAATCCTTACTGGCGAAAAGTTTTTCGACGAGCCACAAGAAAATTTCAAGCATTCATTTTTGTACTAAATGATATTTAGGTATTTCTAGCTGTCAAGTTCACTCTATCCATTAGTCTCAAATCGTCAACCAGCAAACCAACATCTACAGGAATAAATTACTAGATAATCAGCATTTCATAATACTGAATTTGTTTTATTATCTCTGCTTTCTTACATATACTATATATGGAAACTTGCAAAAGGACCCTCTTTTATATCCTCCAAGCAGCTGCTTTAACTAAATAAAACAATGACAAAACAATTGTTGAGTAAAATAAGGAAGAAGGCAAAGCAAATAAAGTGACCTGAAGGAAATAACTGGTCCAATTTCTTCACAGATTTGGATTAGTTGCTCCTCAGTAGTATCATATGGTATATTCCCAACTACATCACCCACAAATAAATCCAAATTACGGTTATATCTTACAAGCAGTACTTTTTTGTTGTTTTCCCGCCCGGTGTCCAGTATGGAGCCCAACTATTCTGGATTCGTCCCGCTAGGTCCCATTTGGGGGAACCTCAAATTAAGGACGGAGGAGCAACGTAAATTGGACGGAATTGTCTTTTCAACTAATTAAGCAAGAGTCGATGGAACTACAATAATCCAAACAGAATTTCATAAAACGAATTGAGAGATAAAGAGAATTAGGAGGGAAATGCTAACCAAAGACGCTGGGAATCAGAAGTGGCTATAATTGTTAAAAGTTGGGCCTCTACAAAAAGCAGCAGCTCCAGTAAATCAGCTTCATCGTCTCCCTCTTATGATTCATGTCCCGCTCACCCGCTCTCCTTTCCCTTTTCAAACTGGTATTAACCGGACGCTCCATCAACAGAGGACTGATACTCCTTTCCCCCAAAAAGGAAAACGGGTCAGGCTGATCGGATCATCGCAGCCATACAAAAAGCCGTTGTTATATCTGTAATTCGCAGCTTTGGCTACACATTATCATTTTCATTTTTATAACTCGTGGGATATTATATGTTTACCCTAGTTTGTATATAATTATCATGTTGATATATTTTATTTGTGTAAAATTTAAAAAGTTTTTAAATATATAAATACAAAATTATATATACTTATTATGTTAGTAGATTGGCAAAGTGTTGGTGGATGACACCTCCATTAAACTAAGGTGGCAAGCTTACTTTCATAAACTCTTGAATGAAAAAGGTGATAGAGACATTGACCTGGGTAAGTTGGCACACTCCGAAAATCATCATGATTTTAGGTATTGCAGGCGATTCAGAGTAGAGGAGGTACG
>BAUE01071217.1:0-24040 GCA_000787875.1 Solanum virginianum | reverse complement strand
TTTTCCCCGGGGGCTGCACTTCATGCCTGCAGGGTTCGACGTACAGGATAGCAGATCCCCAGAATAGGATCTGATTCGCGGTTTGCAGCGCTCCTTTGTCTCGGAGCTATACTTTGGTATATACACTGTTATGTTATTATGCTACTTTCATTCTGGGTATGACGGGGGCCCTATCCCGTCGTTTGTTTCTATATATATGTTTAGAGGTCTGTGGACATATTGTGTGTGTGGGTCCAAATATCTGGTCTGTCGGTCACGTAGATATGTTTGAATTGTGAGACTTAGCCACCTGTTGACTACGTTGTGTATATGATCTGATTATTAGGCGGCAGGCGGTGACCTTGTCGGCCCGCTTATGCATCTACTTATATGTTATGTATCTCTGTTAATTCGCTGGTATTTTGTTTTTTTCAGGTGGCTAGTCAATAAAGCAGAGGAAATTCTGTCGAAATTTTTCCAAAATAAATGGTAACTTTTTCTGAATCTGATGTGTCTGCATAATCTGGACGCCCAAATGGGTGTCAGTCACGGTCCATAGGTTGGGTCTTGACAAAATGACAAGTGATGAGCGTACATGATAGAATCAACAAATTTACAGAAGATACAATACATAATAACGGAAAAGGTAGTAGAAGAAAGGAAAAATGGTATAAATATATAACGGATACCACAAGATCAAATTCTAAAATCTGGTAGTCATCTGTACAAAGCTATTACAAAAAGTAAAATTCTCAAAATGAACCAAAATGTACATACTTATCTTTAATACAAAAGACTAGCTAAAATATAAATAGTAGGCAGACTGATTTAGAATGCCATGAGCTCACCCTCAATCTCTGGTATCACTACAATAGTCAAGAAATCAATATTGATAACTGGTTCTCTGACCTATATCACGAAAATAGATACCTAATGGGCATAAAAAAAATGGGCATCAAAGGTCGACTGAACTTAAAAAGTAAAGAAAGTAATGAAAAGCGAGAATAACACCAACAAAGGTCAAATGAGTTGAATGGTAATGGAAAACCTATTTACTAGCACACAAGTTTAGAAGGAAGATCTTGTAAAGTAAAGCGGCTATCTATAACTTGACTAGACCTCCACAAGCCCATAAGGTATACTCATGTGCAATTTCAAAGTAAAATAAATCAAGGACCCTTATAAGCTCGATGAGTACACCGAACAGATATAATTAAAGATGAGCAGGCGCCGAAGTAGTCCAGAACCAAAAAGAGTAACTTGGAACTTAAGTTTGTGGCCAAGCAACTAGAGAATAACTTGTAACGTAAGTCCATGGCCAAGAAACTACAAAGAGCCTAAAAGAAATCACTAACTAGGAACAAGTAACTAACTAAATCGAGTCTCAAACAATGATTGATGAATATAAGCTCGAGCCTCTAACCATGGTTGATGAATACAAGCTTGGGCCTCAAATCTAGGCTAATTATAATAAGCTCAAACCTTAAACCGTGACTGATAATAATAATATTGGGCCTCAAATTTTGACTGATGATAATAAGCCCGGTCTCGAACCTAAATTAATGATAGTAAGCTTGGCCTCAAAATTCAGTTGACAAATGTAAGCTCGAGTCTTGAACCTTTATTGATGATAATAAGCTCCTACTTCAAACTTCTCTTTAAAGTAATTGAATAGCATCTAATTTCCAAACTAAATATATTAAAGTAATAACATAAAAGGAGTTATGAATGAAAGATCATTAGAGTTACTTACCACCTAACTAAGGCTCATACTATCGGCCTCAAATCTACTACATCAGTCTACGGGGAGCTAAGTAGTCCAAAGTGATGTTGGAGAATCTAAAAGGTTTATCAACTCCAAAATACAAGTCTAGAACAATCACTTGCCTAACCTAGTGGAAGACCGAAAACATTCTATCAAATCATTATATCAACAATACATACAAATTCACAAGGCATGCTATAAATAATAACGTCAAGATAAATATGCTCGAATCCTTAAAAACCCAAAATATAAGGCTAAGGTACGGATCTTATATCCAAACATGAAACAATCTATCAAACCGCCCCCTTTCTAGATAATCAACATGAATTTACATTTACAAGCTCAATCTAAGGTTTGAAAAGTTGTAACCTACCTCAAAGTAGATCGTGGGCTCTGAAACCACTATACTGGGGCCTTGCTCTTCCAAATGGCCTCTAGTTACTTGCCGAGGGGTGATTACAAGCAACCTAACCTACCCATAGAGTTAATTTGACGCTAAGTGTGATGGATCAATTGAGTTTTGATTCATTCCCATATCTCCTATCCTTGCTCCCTTGCTTGATTAATCCTTACTCAAGTGTCTCTTAGGAGTAGTTATTAGCTTAACTTCCCCCAACTTAGTTAGAAGTATTGCTTGGTATTAGCTTATCGAGTCAAAATCTAGTAGCCATAGGTCCTTGCTCTACTCAATCGACACATTGTTCCTTGTGAGATCGACCCCGACGTCTAAAGTTGGGTTATTATGCCGATGACGATCGTCCCTGCTTCCTTTGAGTAACCGAGTTGAGCGATCAATGAGCTTCCCTCAAAATGAGGACACTGCTCCTAGCCATAAGTGTGAGATATAGGGTGATCGTTTGTCTATATTTTAATATAATATAGGAAAAAATAATATGTGTTAGTACTTTAAATGTACTAAGTATGTGAGAAATCTACATAAATAAGAATGTGATAGGACAGAACATGTGTCATGAGATGCAAGACCATTAATCAAGTAATACATGAGGTGAAATCATAAGTAAAACACATTGCCAATGGATAAAAATCACAGTACAACCTTGTAAGGAAACTTAGTCATTTTTCAGGATATCATTTTAACTGATAATAAGACTATGCAAGCTATAATATAGAATTTGATATAACTCCCACATGAAGAAGAGAGAGGCTAATTTGCCAAGGTAGACTCGCAAAAACTTTTAACATCTTTTTTAGTGCTAAGTCACATCCCAGTGGAACATAAATCACAATACAATAAATCAATCATAAAATTGAAGTCATTAAATCATCATACCGATAGAGTAGCTCATTAAAACCTTGATGATACAATTAATATGAGAATTATCCTTATTACTCCTTGAATCTATGAGTAGGTGAGAAAATAATCCTAATTGATTTGTTTCATAAAACTTACATGACACCCTTACACATTCATGATTATAGTTCATAGTAAAACTAGGATAAATTGGATAGGTTCATCTCAAATTGACTTTAAAACATATAAATCAATGAAATCATGCATAATCATGAGGAACACTATCAATTGAATTTATAATTGAAAAGACCCATAATGATTTTCATTGACCCTAGATAGCCTTGAAGAGACTAAGAATTAAAAAAAATTCTTAAAATCATATAATTAATAGCAATTAATGCATAATTAGATCAATAATCATGGAAGAAACCCCAATTCATGTAATTAAAGGAGAAACCAAAATCAAAACTTCCATTCTTGAATTTGGTAGAAAAAATTTAGAATCTTTTACGCTCTATGGATAAAAGTGATCCAAGAGCAAATACCCACATACCTTAACAGAAATACTTGATGAAACTTGAGAATTGATGGAGAAAATATGGAAGAACCCTAGCTTGACCCTCCTTGAGTTTGAGAGATTTGTAGAAGAAGATGATCCTTGATAACTGAGAATTTGGGTGAATGATTTAGAATAGGGTGAATTTAATAAGTAAAAATGGTTATGAGGTAGAAATAGGTCCAAAACGGCGTGGTTCAAGGAAAGAAAGCTGAAAAATTATCAAAAATACCCTTCATTAAGACTTGTTGGACAAATTTCACGGGCCTAGTTTTTGGGTCATACACCCTTCTACGACTCATGGCTATCTGTCCATACAAACTGGGCCTAAAATGACCCTCACTGAATCTCAACCACAGATATACTCCATGGGCTTGTTGTCAAGACCTAAACCTAGGGCCTAGATATGACACGGTGCATGTGGAACCCGAAGGGACCTCGGGTAGGTCTCTTAACATATCATTATACATCCTTGGTCGCAGAAGCAATAAAATACCTGAAGAGATAGTAACTAGGGATAATCGAGGCTAAGAAACAACTTTTATACCATAAATATCAAAGGTCAAGAGAGAGAGAGAGAGAGAGTCAAAGCTCATAACATTATACATAATATGTCCAATAACACCTCTAAAACTTAGATACTTAGCGGGGGCCAAGATCAGCTGCCGAGATCGCCCTCATAGTCAATATATAAATAAAATAAAGATAGTCTTAGAACATAGTATGAGATCATAAACAACTTCCCCAAAATGGAGAACTCACCAAAGAGCTTGAGAGAAGTCGTACTAGCCACGTGGAGGAGAATGATCAAGTGGGGCTCTAGTTCCTACATGGTAGCATCATGTAGGCATAAAGTATATGTTAGTATATTTGAATGTACTAAGTGTGTAGAATACAATGCAACAAAAGATGACCACCATAAGCAAAATGCATAACATAGGCAATGAATAAACATATATCAATATGGCATGTATGAATGATACTTGAAGTAAAATCATGTTTATATAGAACATAATACATGTGTAAGGAGAGACCATTAATAGTGAATATCCAAGGCCTACCACCTCCTTGGAGAGGCGAATGAGGTACGATCCCCTCAATTGGTTGATGAGCTACAAATCTCCCAACATGGTTGATGAGGTACAAACCTCCCAACATGGTTATCAAGGTACAAACCCCTCAACATGGTTGCATGGGCCTACCACCTCCCGTGAGAGGTGATTAAGGTACAAATCCCTCAACAAGGTTACCCGAGCCTACAACCTCTTGAGTAAGGGTTGGTCAATTCCCAGCACTATAGAGACAATATCACATACATATATTCCTTTTATCATCATAAAATCATTCAACTCATATAGCATACATTGAACCTTCAATTTCTCCAAAATACATTAACCAAACAATTTATCAAACACTTGGCAGGTATGTAGTGCTAGTGTAAAACCATGCAATTCAAGAGTGTAATCATGCTAGAAAATTCAATGTAAAACCATCAATGGATACTTAGTAACACCCTTAAGTAATATACATTAAAACCCTTCATCAAATCTCACAATAGATCTTAGATTCATAGCTCAAAATATGCTAAAATAATCATAATTTTATGAAATCCCAACATAGTTGCAGTGAAATTCATAATAAGTAAGACCCATGAGTAAATCAACTTTAAATCATGCAATTTTAAGTAAAAGAGAGCTTAGGTATCATGGGTGAAAGGAACTCATGAAAGAAATCCACATACCTTGACTTTGGAGAATCCTTCAAGAAGATTGGAGATGGAGACTTGAAGCTTGATTGAGAAACTTAAGATCCGGATAAGTTTTGAGACTTGAAATTTGGAGATGAAATATTGTCTGTGTTTGAAAGAGTATTTGGGAATGTCTTGGATGATATGAGGGTGAAATAAGGCTAAGTATAGGTATTTTCACGCATAGAAACACTTAGCCCCAAGACCCAAAGGCCTTGGACCGACTCAACAAAACTGGGCAAAAATAACACTGTGGCGCGCCCTTGGCGTGTCGCGCCAGGGGCGTGGATCGTCACTGAAAATCATATTTTTGCGATTTTCAAATTTTGCTACAGTTGCTTTTAAATCAGGATTAGATCCATTCACTACTCAATTTGACCCCTTGAATAAGAATATGAAGTAGGATATTTGATATCACGCATGAATTTTGAGATATATAGAAATTATGATTCCGGGCACTTCTGAGGCACATTTTGGGGTCGTTTCACTCTCCTATCATTTATGATCCATAGAAATCCTTCATAGATGAGATATTGAAGTCTTTAAAATTGAGTCTAAATCATGACAATAGACGACGATCCATAAAAGATATGCAGGCTCACCACTAGCAGACTACCTAATTTTTTTTAAATTTTTTTTCTAAGTATTGGGGTGTTCTATGAACCCCTACGACCATATATCTTTTTATGGACTTGTCATGCATGTTTGTAGAACCCCTTATGTGCTTTAAAATGCCCTATTAGTGTATTTCTTGAATATCTCAAAATTCTTGCATGATTTCGAAAATCTGACTTCATATTCTTGTTCAGAGGGCAAAATTAGGTGGGAAAAGAGTAGCCCTCAAATTTTAGGAGACCCATAGCGAAAAATAATTTTCTCTATGGGGAGCAGAAATAGTGTGCATCCACACCCTAGGCGCGACGCAGCCTGTGCATGGATCAACACAATTGTGCCCTACGCATCTGGTTCGCGTCGTGCCTGGGGCGTAGACCAGTACTTTCCCCCCTATTTTCTAGTTTCATCCAAGGGCATTTAGGTAATAACCCAATGCCCATTTAAATTTGAAAACCTCTATATTTAGCTATTTTTCAACTTGAAACTCTCAAGAAACCCTCTCAAATCATCACCCAACCCTCCATTCAATTTCAAGAGTCTCAAGAACAAGCTTTGGATTCAAGAATCTAAATCAAGTCTCAAGTCTTCCTCAACTTTTGCTTCAAGAATTCCAACTTTTAGGTATGTGGGTCTTCATCCATAGGTCCTTTTACCCATGGAGCCCAATCCTTCTAATAAAATTTCATGGTTTCAAGATTTAATTCCTTATGGGTATTTTCTATTATTACTCCTATGCATGATGTATGTTGGAAATTTGTTGAACATTGGATTATTGATGCATGAGATTCTATTGAGAAATGAGATTATATTATGTTTATGATGCTAAAGCTTTGTATATTACGATATCTTGAAAGTCTTGGAAGATTATGAATTTTTGAATGATTTTCATGTGACCCTATATGAGGGTTTTACTACTATGTTGGTGGCTTGATTGGCATGACTTTAAAATGGTTTATTTTACTCTCTCATGGTTATTACTCTATAAATTGCATAGTTTTGTACACGTTTCAACATACCCACCATGTTTGACTAAGTTACATGACAATGATTCTTTTGTTGTTGGAAGGCTATTGCATGATTTACAAGTCAAGTGTTTTCATGATAATTATGGGCTCTCAAGCATGTATTAAACACATGAAGGTTTCCATGATTTACAAGTGACAAGTTGAGCCTTATTTTATCATTCTACCCTCTTGTGAGCAAATTATATCTGTTTGAAGGGTCAAGCATGATTACTATTTTACCTTCATGTTCAAGGTATACTCACTAGTAGGGGTCAAGCATGTTACAAATTTCTACCCTCCTGTGAAATACAATACCTACTAGAAGAGGTCAAGTCCATGTACTATTTTCTACCCTCTAGTATAAGGTATATGCCCATGTAGGGGGTCAAGTATGTGAATGAGCTACTCATTCCATGTTATCAAGTCTTTACAAGTTATTCATGCTATGATTAAACCTATGATTATTTCAAGTATTCCATAGGATTAGACTTAGCACTGATTGAGGCTTAAGGTGGGGGCTCGACTCAAGGGGTCCTTATATAAAGTCTTAGTCTCTAAACTATGTGCCACCATATAATTATATTATTTCTCTAAAAGGGCTTACTAGTGGATCCATCTTGTTCAAGTTACCTACAAAGTGGGGTCAAGTATGCTTTATCTTGGCAAGTAGACCACACCTTCTCCAGTAGGGTGTCATGCATCAGGATTTCAAGTAGCTCGCTTGGTATTATATGTCGGTTAAGCTCTCCTCCCATATATGTATGTTATATTATGCAAGTTGAATGTTTACATGCATGTTTTAATACAAGCATTGATCGTACATGTTATATTGAGTTTTTATCCATTGATTATGATTATACATCTTGATTATTATAGCTTATGTTTTTGTTGCATTGCACCCCGCATACTTAGTACATTCTAAGTACTAACGTATACTCTTTGCTTACATGATATCACCATGTAGGGACTGAAACTCCTATTGATCATCCTCCTCCACATGGCTAGTTTATTTGTTGAAGAAAACCTTTGGTGAGTCCTCAACTCTGGGGACAATATCTAGATTACTTTTATGCCTTTCTTTACTAAGACTTCTATAACTTGTGGATATTTCTTATTTAAGGGTGAGCCTGAGAAGTGTCTTGGCCCCGCCTCCATTTACTATTAGAGGTGTTGTTGAATAATAGGATTCTCTATGTTTGAGCTTGACTCCTTTAATGTCTAAGTTATTGTGAAAGACTTCCCTTAGTCTCGCTTCCCTTTTGTTATTGTCACATTGTATCTTGCTTATATTGCTTCTGTAACGAAGGATGTGTATATGATATGCTAAGAGACTTTTTTGGGGTACTTTCGGGTTCTTCATTCGTCGTGTCACATTTAGGCCCTAGGCTTAGGTCATAACAAGCTTGGTATCAGAGCATTAGGTTGTTAATGGTCCTCAGAAATCCAATACATCGCGTCAAGTAGAGTATCGCGTCAAGTAGAGTTTTATTCATGGTTGTGAAGAACGCCATAACAATGAATAGGAGGCTATGAGACATTTTAGGAAATGTTCCACTTCTTTATGATCTATGTAGTGATTTAGATTTAAAGATAAGACTTTCTCCCCTATAGTACACTCTTTTTCTCTTTTACATCATGCCACTACCAAGAGGAGGATCACGAAGGGCCTGCACACCTGAGAAGGGTCCGTCTTATCAAGCTCCTCAAGGAGAAGGGGATACACAAGTTGAGTTCTGGAATGCCATCACTATGTTGGCCCATGCTATTACAAATCAATTAAATCAAGGGGTCCAAGCCCCTCATGATCCTACTCTGGCCTCATGAGTGAGGAACTTCACAAAGATGAACCCTCCAAAATTTCAGGCGTCCAAGATGGAGAAAGATC
Source organism: Solanum virginianum (assembly GCA_000787875.1). Classification (NCBI taxonomy): domain Eukaryota; kingdom Viridiplantae; phylum Streptophyta; class Magnoliopsida; order Solanales; family Solanaceae; genus Solanum; species Solanum virginianum. The sequence goes on along the minus strand of BAUE01071217.1, from coordinate 15,237 downwards.
CCCAAGAGTTTATTGATGAGATGTATAAGGTGCTTGCTATCATAGGGCTAAATTTAGAGGAGAAGACGGAACTAGCGGCCTATCAACTCAAAGGTGTGCCCCAAATTTGGTTTGCTCAATGGAAATTGGAGAGGGTAAACAATGATGCCATTCCTTAGGAGTAGTTCAAGGCCACCTTCCTTAACCAGTTCTTCCTTATTGAGTTGAGAGAGGACAAGGGTGTTTCACAAGTTTTCTTTACTCAATGAAAACTTGAGAGGGAGAATGATGATCCCATCCCATGGGAGAAGTTTAAAGCCGCCTTCCTCAATCGATTTTTCCTTATTGAATTGAGAGAGGCAAGGATGATGGAGTTCATGAATCTCAAGCAAGGCTCCATGAGTGTGAGGGAGTATGCCCTCAAATTCAATAAGCTCTCAAAGTATGCCCCTCACTTGGTTGCCGATCCTAGGGCAAGAATGAATAAGTTTGTGTTGGGAGTGTTCGAATTGGTAAATAAAGAATGCCACACTGCTATGCTTGTGGGTGATATGGACTTGTCTTGGCTCATGACATATGCCGAACAACTTGAGAGGGAGTAGCCTAAGAAGAGGAGAAGTGGGGAGTCCAAGAGGGCTTAGTTTGATGGTGGTTTCTAAGGTACCAAGGGTGGCCGTTTCTAGCAAGGTCACAAATCTCAAGGCCAGGGTCCTCTAATGCTCCAAAAAAGAGGTTTGCTAATGATGAAGTGTCTAACCCAAGGTTTCAAGATGGCAATGGTAGGATGGCTAATCCTAAGTGCCAAAAGTATGGGAAGGGATGGTCGTCCTCAAGGCCAAGGTGCTAATATGGGTCAAAGGGCAAAGGGAGGCCAACAAAGGGGTGTCCCAAGACAAAATTGGTTCTATGCTCTCCAAGGAAGGCAAGGAGTGGATGAGGTGCCCGATGTTGTTATCGGTATGTTAAAGGTTTTGATTATGATGTGTATACATTATTAGATCCGAGTGCTACTCTTTCATTTATTACTCTGTTTGTTGCCAATAAGCTTCATGTGTGTCCCGAATTGTTGTGTGAACCCTTTAAAGTGTCTACCCCCATTGGTAAGTCCATTATTGCTAGGAGAGTCTACAGGGATTGTCCCGTATCTATATTGCATAAAGTCTTGCCATGTGCTTTTGTTTAACTTGACATGGTGAATTTTGACCTCATTCTTGGGATGGATTGGGTACATACATATCATGCTTCCATTGATTGTAGAACACATAAAGTTAGATTCCAATTCCCTAATGAGCCTGTCCTTGAGTGGAAAAGTTGTAATGTAGTGGTTAAGGGTATGTTCATTTCTTGTGTTAAAACCAGAAATTGATTTCTAAGGGTTGCATCTACCATCTTGCAAGCGTTTAGGATGTTGAGTCTAAAGTCTATCCTATTGAGTCAGTTTCGGTGGTCAATGAGTTTCTTGATGTCTTGCCCAATGAGCTTCCCAGTGTTCCTCTCAAAAGGAAAATATACTTTGGTATAGATCTCCTCTCCAATACACAACCTATTTTCATTCCCCCTTATCGTATGGTCCCAATGGAGTTTGGAGAAGGGTTTTATAAGGCCTAGAAAGTCATTTTATGGTGCACCACTGTTGTTGATAAGAAAGAAAAATGGCTCACTTAGGATGCGCATCGACTACCGACAACTCAATAGAGTCACCATAAAGAACAAGTATCCTCTACCAAGGATAAATAACCTATTTGATCAACTACAAGGGGCTAGTCATGTTTCTAAGATTGATATTCGATTCGGGTGCCATCAAGTGAGGGTGAGGGAGTGTGATATTCCCAAGACAGCTTTTTGGACTAGATATGGGCACTTTGAATTTGTGGTAATGTCTTTTGGCTTTACTAATACACCGACAATATTTATGGATCTCATGAATAGGGTCTTTAAACCCTACCTTTATATGTTTGTGGTGGTCTTCATAGATGATATATTGATTTATTCCCAGAATAAAGAAGAGCATGTGAATCATTTGAGGGTGGTGTTGCAAATTTTAAGGGATGGGAGGTTGTTTGCTAAGTATGCTAAGTGTGGATTTTGGTTGAAAGAGGTTGCATTCCTAGGACATGTGGTGTCGGATGATAGCATTAAGATGGACCCTAAGAAGATGGAAGTGATAAAGAATTGGCCTAGGCCCTTGACTCCAACGGATATTAGGAGTTTCTTGGGTTTAGCGGGGTACTGCCGGAGGCTTGTGAATGGTTTCTCTTCACTTGCTTCCCTTTTGAAAAAGTTGACCCAAAAGAAGGCAAAATTTATTTGGACTGATGAATGTGAAAAGATTTTTCAAACTTAAAAAGATAAGCTTATCTCTGCTCCTATTTTGGCTTTACCGGAAGGGCTAGAAGGGTTTGTGATTTATTATGATGCTTCAAGGGTTGGTTTGGGGCATGTATTGATGCAAAATGGCAAGGTTATAACATATGCCTCTAGGCAACTAAAGGTGCATAAGCATAATTATCCCACCCATGATCTTGAATTAGCGGCCGTAGTTTTTATTTTGAAAATATGGCATCATTATTTGTATGGGGTTCATGTAGCTGTATTTATCGATCACAAGATTCTCCAATATGTGTTCACATATAAAAATCTCAACTTGAGACAAAGAAGGTGGTTAGAACTCCTTAAGAATTATGATATGAGTGTGCACTATCATCCCGACAAGGCTAATATTGTGGTCGATGCTCTAAGTAGAGTATCCATGGGTAATGTAGCTCACATTGATGATGGTAATAAGGACGTAGCTAGAGAAGTTCACCAGTTAGCTAGGTTGGCGATTATGTTGAATGAAGTTGAAAATGGAGGTGTGGTGGATATTGATGGTTCTAAATCTTCTTTAATTGAAGGGGTCAAGTCCAAACAAGACCTTAATCCCGCCTTGCTAGAATTGAAAGCTTTGGTAAAGGATGGTAAGGTGGAGGTTTTCTCCTAAGGGGGAGATGGTGTCCTTAGGTACCAAGGTTGACTATGTGTGCCTAATGTTGATGACTTGAGGGAGTTGTTTTTGAAAGAGGTACATATTTAGTCCTACTCTATTCACCCCGTTTCCACAAAATGTATAGAGACTTGAGGGAGGTGTATAGATGGGGTGGTATGAAGAGGTATATTGCCAAGTTTGTAGCCGGGTGTCACAATTGTCAACAAGTGAAAGCCGAGCATCAAAGGCTGGGTGGTGTAGCCTAAGACATAGAAATTCCTACTTGAAAGTGGAAAAAGATCAACATGGATTTTGTGATTGGTTTGCCAAAGACTAGGAAGCACTTTGATTCTATTTGGGTTGTTATTCATAGGATGATAAAGTCGGCTCACTTCCTACCGGTTAAACAATTTATGGTGCCGAAGATTATTCCATGCTATATATTTATGAGTTGGTGAGATTACATGGGGTACCATTGTCTATTATTTCGAATAGTGGTACTCAATTCACTTCTTAGTTTTGGAGATCCTTCCAAAAGGGTCTTGGTACCAAGGTCAAGTTACACAGCTTTTCATCCTCAAACAAATGGTCAATCCAAAAGAACAATTCAAACTCTTGAGGATATGCTTATGAATTGTGTTTTGGAGTTTAAGGGTAGTTGGGATGAACAACTTCTGCGTCGTAGAGTTTGCTTATAACAATAGCTACCGCTCTAGTATTGGCATGACTCCCTTTGAAGCTTTATATGGTAGGCATTGTAGATCCTCGATTGGGTAGTTGGATATGGGAGAGATGACTTTGTTGGGCCTAGATTTGGTTATGGAGGCTTTGGAGAAGGTGAGGTTGATAAGGGAGAGATTGAGGATGGCTCAAAGTAGACAAAAGTCTTATTTTGATGTGAGGAGGAGAGACTTTGAATTTAATGTTAATGATTGAGTTTACTTCGAGGTCTAACCCATGAAAAGTATGGTTCGATTTGGAAAAATGGAGAAATTGAGCCCAAGGTTTGTGGGACCTTATAGAATTTTGAGAAGAATTGGTAAGGTTGCCTACGAGTTGGAGTTGCCCACAGATATGAGTATGATTCATCCAGTCTTCCATGTGTCTATGTTGAGGAAGTGTGTCGGTGAACCAAATGCTATAGTTTCCTTAGAAGTTATGGGTATTGTGGAAGATAACTTGACCTATGAAGAGGTCCCGGTAGAGATATTGGGTAGGCAAGTGAAACGGTTGAGGAACAAAGATGTAGCATCTGTCAAAGTCCTTTAGAGAAATCAACAAGTTGAAAGTGCCACATGAGAAGCCAAAGCGGACATGAAGGAACAATCTCCATACCTCTTTCACTCTACTCAAGCCGAAGGTAATAATTTATGTCCTATCTATGATTTCAACTCTTGAGTTTGAGCCCCAATATCATTTTTTTTGCATGCATACGCGTTCATGATGACAAGTTTTGATAATTTTGATGTATGTGTTTGAAAAGTTTTGAAAATGATGTTTAAGTGCATTTATTGCATTTATGTCGGGCTGAAAATCTCTTATTCACTTCTCTTATGCATGGTTCCTTGACATTCGGAGATGAATGTTCCCAAGGGGAAGATATTGTAGCACCCCTCATGTGCTTCGGAATGCCCTATAGGTGTATTTCTTGAATATGTAAAAATCCATGCGTGATTTCAAAAATTCAACTTTATATTCTTGTTGAAGGAGCAAAATTGTATGGGAAAAGGGTAGCCCTCAAATTTTAGGAGACCCGAAGAGAAAAATAATTTTTGCTATTGAGAGCAAAAATAGTATGCATCGGCGCCCCAAGCGCGACGCGGCCTGGGCGCAGATCAGAACAACTGTACCCTACGCGTCTGGTTCGTGTCGCGCCTGGGGCGCGGACCGATATATTTTTTCTCCTATTTTCTAGTTCGTCCAAGGGCATTTGGGTAATAACTCAATGCCCACTTACACGTGAAAACCTCTATACTTAGCCATTTTTCAACTTTAAACTCTCAAAAAACCCTCTCAAAACCCTCTTAGATCATCACCCAACCCTTCATTCAATTCTAAGAATCTCAAGAACAAGCTTTAAATTTCAAGAACCCAAATCAACTCTCAAGTCTTCCTCAATTTTTGCTTCAAGAATTACAACTTTTAGGTTTGGTCTTCATCCATGAGTCTTTTCACCCATGAAGCCCAACCCTTTCTTTTTATGAAATTTCATGGTTTCAAAATTTAATTCCTTATGGTATTTCCTATTATTACTCCTATGCGCATGAAGTATGTTGGAAATTTGTTGAACATTAGATTATTGATGCATGAGCTTCTATTGAGAAATAAAATTATATTATGTTTATGATGCTAAAGCTTTGTATATTATGATATCTTAAAAGTCTTGGAAGATTATGAATTTTTGGATGATTTTCATAACACCCTAGATGAGGGTTTTACTACTATGTTGATGGGTTGATTGACATGACTTTAAAATGGTTGATTTTACTCTCTCATGGTTATTACTCTATAAATTACATGATCTTTTACACGTTTCCACATACCCACCATGTTTGACTAAGTTACATGAAAAGGATTCTTATGTTGTTGGAAGACTATTGCATGATTTATAAGTCAAAAGTTTTCATGATAATTATAGGCTCTCAAGCATGTATTAAACTCATGAAAGGTTTCCATGATTAACAAGTGACAAGTTAAGCCTTATTCTATAATTCTACCCTTTTGTGAGCAAATTATATCTATTTGAGGGGTCAAGCATGGTTACTATTTTACCCTTATGTTCAAGGTAAGCTCATCAGTAGGGGTCAAACATGTTACAAGTTTCTATCCTCATGTGAAATGCAATACCTACTAGAAGGGGTCAAGTTAATGTATTATTTTCTACTCTCTAGTATAAGGTATATGCCCATGTAGGGGGTCAAGTATGTGAATGAGCTACTCATTCCATGTTATCAAGTCTTTACAAGTTATTCATGCTATGATTAAGCCTATGATTATTTTAAGTATTCCGTGGGATTAGACTTAGCACTAACTGAGGCTTAAGGTGGGGGCTTGACTAAAGGGGTCATTATATAAAGTCTTAGTCTCTAAACTATGTGCTACCATAGGATTATATTATTTCCTTAAAAAGGCTTACTAGTGGATCCATCTAGATCAAGTTACCCATAAACTGAGGTCAAGTATGGTTTACCTTGGCAAGTAGACCATACCTTCTCTGGTGAGGTGTCATGCATCGAGATTCCAAGTAGTAGCTCGGTTGGTTTTATATGTCGGTTAAGGTCCCCTCCCACATATGTATGTTATATTATGCAAGTTGAATGTTTACATACATGTTTTAATACAAGCATTGATCATACATGTCATATAGAGTTTGTATCCATTGATTATGATTATGTATCTTCATTATTATGGCTTATGTCTTTGTTGCATTACACCCCGCATACTTAGTACATTTCAACAACTAATACATATTCTATACATATATGATATCACCATGTAGGGACCAGAGCTCCTATTGATCATCCTCCTCCACATGACTAGTTGATTTGTTGAAGAAAGCCTTTGATGAGTCCTCAACTCCGGGGATAATATCTAGTTTACTTTAATGCCTTTCTTTTACTAAGACTTGTATAACTTTTGGATACTTCTTATTTGAAGGTGCACCTGGGAAGCGTCTTGGCCCCCGCTCCATTCACTAGTAGAGGTATTGTTGGATAATATGATTGTCTATGTTTGAACTTGACTCCTTTAATGTCTAAGTTATTGTGAAAAACTTCCCTTAGTCCCACTTTCCTTTTGTTATTGTCACATTGAATCTTGCTTGTATTGCTTCCGCAACCAAGAATATGTATATGATATGCTAAGAGGCTTGTTTGGGGTCCTTTCGGGTTCCCCATTCGCCGTATCATGTCTAGACCCTAGGCTTGGATCGTGACAATGTTCTCAATCAAAGTATTATAACTTGATAAATTTCAAATTATGAACCCCTCTTATACAACACATTTTCATCGGCTGTAGTTTATTTTACGCGATCCATTATTCTAGCTCATAGTTTTCTCAAAATTTTCCTAAATTTTTCAACTCTGGGTGTCATCCATGACCACCCATATCTAAGGCTTGTACATGTATTTATGGCCCGTAGATGGAACCCGTAGCCACTATATAGGTTTATTTTATTATACATTTCACCTTATTTTGACATTTCGACTTTTCAACTTGCGGGATGTTAAAATAGGTATGTTCACCATGTGTCGTAGTATGGTTTGCTCCTTTCACCTTATGTGCTCATCATATGTTTTTGAATTTTTTCTGACTTAAACTAATTCCTGAATTATCTATTATATCTATGAATGTTCCTAATAAATGTATATGTTCATCATATGTTTTTGAATACAATAATATATCATCAATATAAACTATGCAATTATGTAATTTTGAAAAATAAGTATCCATAAAATGTTGGAATCTTCCTGGGCATTTTTATATCCAAATGGTAATACGTTCCATTCATAAAATCCTTGGGATACTGTAAATGCTGTTAATCTTTTAGATTCTTCTTCTAATTTTAAATGATAAAATTTAGATTTACAATTAAATTTACTAAAATAATTAAATCCTTGTATTTGTCTTATTTTTAGTATTTTATTTTGAATCGGGGAATTATATGTTTTTGTTTTTGCATTTAAATTCCTATAATCAATAACCATTCTACTTTTTCCTCTTTTTTGTTCACTATGTTTATTAATAATAAATGCTGAGCTAGTATGTTTACTATTACTTTCTTGTATATAGCTTTTTGTTAATAATTCTGTTATGTGCATATTAAATTCTCCTAAGTCATCAAAATTATATTTTAAAGGGTTCTGTGTTATTATACTATCTTCATTAATTAATTCTATTTTTATTATAGTTATGTGTTTTTCCCATCCTTATAACGGGTCTTCACTATATAATTGTTCTAGTTTCTGTTTTATTGGGCTTAATCTATCTATTGTAAATACGATGTAATTTATTCCTTCACTTGCATCTGGCATATTTTCTAATTTTGGGTAACAATTGTGGGGTAGTTGCAGAATTAGGGGCATTTTCGTTTTATGTTGAGTAGAAGTTAGTAAAAGGTTAAAAGAAAAATGTTAAGAGTAGCTGCGAAATTAGGGGCATTTTCGTTTTATGTTGAGTAATAATTTTCAGAGTCATATAATAAGTCAGTGTAACTAATACTTTTATCTAATTCTTGTAATACTAAATTTATGTTGTCATACCAAGATTGGTTAATTAACCTGTTAATTTCTTCTTCTTCTTCATATGCAATTATTTTTTCCCATATTATTTTTCTTATTCCTATTTCTGGTATTTGGTTTAGTACGTAAAAGATAAGTATTTTATGATTATCTTCAAAATAATTACTGTCTACGGTTGCTCTAGGCATAGGTGTATTCATCTTTTTGTTATTGCTTAGTTTTAATTAAATATTTCTGTTTTTCCATATCTTATGTGGTTTACTTATGATATCTTGTTATTAACTAAGGTATTCATTTCCTTATAACCTAGTCACTACTAGCATCGTACTTTTTCAGGATATTTTCTTCCTAAACAATGCCTCAACAATTCGGTACTTGCCCTATTTGCAGCCACTTGCTTTTCTCGACTTTTTCACTCTGATTGGCTTAGTTCTGGAAGTTTTCTCCTCTATTTTCTTGGCCACCTGCCTTTCTCGGCTTTCCCACTCTGGTTGGCTTAGTTCTAGAAGTTTTCTCCTCTATTTCCTTATACTAGCAAACATGATATAAGATATGAATAATCCTAGTTTATAACAACAATCATAAATATGTCACATAGTATATGTTAAACAGGAATTAATTAATTTAGTTAAGCATAACAATTGGTATTAGAGCCCAGTACAAAAGATAGGACAACAGATATTTTTGTCTATTAACATATGAGGAATATACAGTTTGTAGAAAGAATACGTATAAGACAGAATCAATACTGGAAAGAAAAAGAGTATTTGAAAGAATTAAAAGTTACTTACATAATTTAAAAACCCACTTAGAATACACAGAAAAGATAGGTCAAACTACAGAATATTTTTCTGTTACTTCAAAAATAACAGAACAATATAAGACACACTTAAAAGAAGAAATAAAGGTTGCTAAAAGACATATAAGATATAGTAAGAATAGACTTAAATACTTCTGGAAAATATCAAAATTACACTCAATCATAGGATAAAATGAAATCTTATAAAACATCACCTGTATTACATAACATATTTTATAAAACTTATTAAAAGACATAATTAATCTCTACTTTAGTAAAGTCTGCACAACTTTAGCCCATAACCAGATGACCCCTAATAGTCTCTCTTTGCTAAGTTAGTGTTTTCTACCTGCTCGTACTTTTTTTTTAAAATTATTATTATTATTATTGTTATTGTTATTATTATTATTATTGTTATTATTGTTGTTGTTGTTGTTGTTGTTGTTATTATTATTGTTATTATTATTATTATTATTATTATTATTATTATTATTATTATTATTGCTTTTCTAGTTGTTTGTTATAACGAGAACTATTTTAAAAAAAATAATTATAATCTTAAATATGTTATAATATTAATTTATATAGTTGCAAGAATTTCAAAACATATAGTTTTAGACATGTTTATATCTATTAGTATTTGTGTGATTGTCCCTCACCAAGGATAAGGATAATTTAAAATGTTTAAGATTACATAATTGAATTTAAATATAAAAATATGTCATTTCATTTAAATAAATTAACAAGGAGATAATTTCAAATTCAATAGATTAACGGATGAGATTTTACAAAAAAAACTTCTTCTATTTCTTCAAAAACTTCTTGTATTTCTTTCATCTAATTTGTGTAAGCTTCCGGTTTAAAATTCACATGCATTTCCTCTCTGTGACATTTTGTCGAGGGAAAAGGATAAAATAACTTTTAAACTATTCAAAATAGGTTAAATTTACCTTTTGTTAGATTTTAAAATCAATAATGTCATATCGTTATAAATTTTACTAAACAAATGCCTTTTAACAATCCATATGAACCAAAATATCCGTTCTTCTAATGGTTATTTCTCATTGCACTATTTGAACTAACTTTAAGAATGATATGATAAAAGAAATCAATTTTAATTACCTTGATCGATTTATTACTTATTTATTTATTTAAATAATTCGGACTTTAGTCGAGGACCAGAATGATAGTTCTGAAAAAAAACTACGAAATAAATATTTCATTGAAAAATTAATATATGATAATAAAACTCTATATTTCATATAATTAACAACAATAACATACCTAGTGTAATTCTACAGTGGGGTCTGAAAAGGGTAGAATGTACGCAGACCTTACCATTACCTCACAAAGATAGAGAGACTGTTTCCTGGGAAGACTCGTCATTTCATACAATTAACGTGATATAAAAATATTTTTAAATAGTTAAATTAATCTAATAATCTCAAAAATAAAATTTGACTCAAATGTTTAAAATTGAAAGCACTGAAATTATCCCATTATTCTATTCCAAAAGTTCAAGGGAAAAATTGATCTATTTTCTCTTGTTTTCAAATAATCATAAGAAAGAAGGATATATTTTCGGTCAATTTAGATAGCGCTAGAGCATATTTTTTAGTGTAATAATAATGGCGAAGACATTTTCGATTCAAAAATATAATGAAGTAGTAAATTATACCTAATTTAAATAGTTTGAAAATATTTTTATCTATTTTCCTTTTATTATTAATTATAAATATAAAAATATGAAAACCAGAGGTTTTAAGTTCATTTTTGGCATGTGCGAAAAGTTTTCTCAAAGTGTTCTTTTATTCAATCAAAGAATACATGTCATACAAAAAATAAAAGGGGCGAGTACAACTTTTTTTCGAATTTATGCGAGAAGAAAAGCTATTGGTTTACTGTTGGTGTAATGCACTTCTTGGAATTATAACATGATAAAAAGTGGTCCTTACAAATGAGTCTTTTCACTTATTTTATTAATTATTATTATTAAGGATAATATAAATATATCCCTTTTGTGTTATATCAGTATTTGCACACGTTTTATTTGAGCTTAAATATTGGCTGGATTTTATTCAAAGTCTTAGACGCTGAATTAATAACTGTAGGGCACACAGAGATTTGGAAGATCAGAATCGGATACCAAAACCATTATACACTCTTGTTTCAATTGAATGGCTGTTAGGCAGGCGTAGGGTCATCGAGTTCACGTGAATTTATACTTTTATTTTGAAATTATATATAATAATATTATATGTTTTTAAAAAAATGTATAACTATAGATGTATAAATTTACATTCAAAGTATTATATAATGTGATGATAATTGGATAACTTCCCCAAATGAGGTAAGAAATTTGAATCTAATATCTATCCTTCAAAAAAATAAAAAAAAATAGGGTGACACCACTTTAAATGTTTATTGCTATAATCTTTCAAAATTTTCAAGTTTGTCGCATTAGATTTTTCTATTATATATACAAGATAATTTATGACCCGTAAATGGGCCCAATATGCTCCATTATTTTGCTTATTTAAAACAAATATTTATAAAATATATTATATAATAATTTGACCTATTTTTTTGTTGACATTAATTATTGGAACAATCACTTTTATACTGTGAAACTTTTGTAATCTATCATTTAATTTATTTTTTATCATTACATAATGACATAAATTTATTAGGAATAGTTAATCTTTTTATTAGATTGAATTGAATTAAATAATAACAACAATTCATTGTGCCTTACTATTTCAAAGATCAATATTTTAAATTTATTTCTCAAGTAGAAATTAGACCCAAGAAACGCAAATATGAAGTTTGACATATACTCCTTGAGTCCCAAATTAATTGAATTTTTGAAACTTTTTTCAATGTTCAAAATATTTGAATTGTTGAACGTTCAAGATGAATATTTGAAATTTTTTCTATATTTGTTCTTTCATTTATTGAACTTTTATATTTTCAAAGAGATAAATTATACTACATATTTATGATTTTACAAAAGGCAATAGTGAAAAATATGATATAAATTTTGTCTTTGAATATTTTTCTTAATATATGTGTGTTACCTCACAAATTCAATTAAAAATGGGACAGAGGGGGTATCTTAATTGATAACAAACAATTATTTGCGCACATATAATATTTATTTATTCTTTTTTCTTTTAAATATAAAATATGAAATTAACTATTAACTTCATTGCTAATTGTAGTAGCTAATATAAATTCGTCACTATATGAGTTTAGTGATGAATGTTACTGTTTAGCCATAAAATTTATCTGGCGCTAAATTTAAAATTTTTAGTAGGGATCACTACTAAGTACTTCTATCATTTACATCAATGTAATTAAAAAATAACATACAGACTCAAATTATAAGTGTATTTTTGAACTTCTCTATTTAGAATTAAATTTTAATTCTCTTATAATACATTTCTATTATAGTATATTTAACTACGTAGAGTGTGAATTTAGAGGACAAATATAATACAAAATATATAATATTTTAATAAATTAGGATAAAATGAAAGATATATCCTTAATTTTTTATGTTTCATCTTTTTATTGAAAGATGCTTTTAGTGACTAAAAGAAAAAAAATAATGTTTGACTATCAAGAAATTAACATAGCTATATTTATTATAAATTAATTAGTTTATTGTATATATTTGAGATTATCCCTTTTTAATATTACTCAGAATTTAACTATTAAACTTTTTTCCTTTAAATTTTCTCTATTAGATAGTCTATCATATTTGATATTAAAAAAATATCCTATGTAGAAATAAAAAATTAATAATTTTTAATTTTCCAATGAACACATTATCAAATTATTAATTTCTTGATAGTCAAATATTATTTTCTCTTTCAGTCACTAAATTTGATATTTTCTTTAAATTAAATAAAAAAATATTGGTACGTTATTTTTAAGACTATTTTAGTAATTAAGATATGAACTTTAATAGTGGTCATATTATGTAATTTAATATAAAAAATTTGTTTAAGCAGTAATCCTTAAAAGAAGTTTGGAACAAAAAATAAAAATGAACTATTCAAACACATTTGATTTTAAATTAGTTCAAAATTTTATTTTTAAAACAAGTCCAAACAAACTTATCATTTATTATTGTTTGTGAGAAGTTAAACAATTAGAAACTTTTTACTTTAGCATAATTACAAAAATATCTTTATGGGTCCATAATAAAAGTAAGAATATGTATGGATTCTTCTAGAGTTTTATTTTGATCATTAATTATTCAATTACTATTTTTGCCCTTAAATAAAGTTAAATTTACCAAAATGCCATTAGTCATCCTTTTTCTATTTTGAAGAATAAGAAACAATGTTTTTAGATAGTGTTGAAATGATCAAACTACCCTTGGTTGTCCTCTTCTTCACATTTCTATATATACTAGATAAGTATGCCTGTGCTTAGCACGGGCCTAACGTAAAATTTTAATAGAAATCTAAAATTACGCAATATTAATGATCAACTTACTGAACATAGTTAAACTGTTAAATATATTATTCATATATACATATGAATATCATACTATTAGATGTTGAAATGAGATAATTACGTTATACTAATATATTATTTACAAAGTGATCAATTTCTTATCCACTTTAGCATCCCTCAAACACTTCTCAATAGGTTCCATACATTTTCAGAAAAGATCCATGTTGAGCTCCTCAAACCGAGCCCGAGTAATCGTCGTATATAAATCAATTCCCTCATAAAGAGAATCAATCGCAATGGTTGTCTGAGCAATTGATGAGAGTGTCCTTTTAGCTCTTTCAAATGCCGTTCTTAACCTCCTAAGAGCTCTAGGGTTCCCACTAATATACTTTCTATGCTTTGTTAGAACCCGTATAATTGTGTTTTGGAATCATTCCAAACTTTGGGGCTAATATTGTAACTTTTGAAAAATTTGACACTTAAATGTAGTTTTGGAGAATTCGAGAAGTTAAGTTGGAATTTCCATGTAAGTGTGTGTGTAGACATTTATGAATGTTTATATGTGGAAAATATAATTCTAGAATTTTGAAGTGTGTAACTAAAAATTGAAGATGAAAAACCTTCAGGTGCACTATAGCAACCCATACGGGTTGCTACAGTAAATCACCAAGAAATCTATGATTTTTCTTCTTTCTCCAAATTTAAGGCTTCAAGCCTAGTATTTTGAGTTCCCCAAGAATCGTAGAAGCTTTGGTTTGGCAAGAAAACGCTTGGAAATTCGTATTTGAAGTATTGAAGTTGTGAAAGGGTTTTGAAGGTAAGTTGAAATTTCTCTTCTCTTGAGTTCAATTAAAGATTTTAAATGGTTTGGATGGTGTTATATTGAAAGAATATACATGAAAGTTTGATTGTTTAGTTAAGTTTGAAGCTTGAGAGGTGTAATTCAAAATTGGATATTGTGTATGTATGAGTTCCTGTTATTGCAATTTTAATGTCCTTGTGTGTTGTGGGTATAAAATATGCTTCTCGTAGGGTGAGAAGAGTGTTAGAAAGTATTGTGTGCATGTTTGGAGACTTGGTCGAAGCTGGGGTTATTGTAGTGTTGAATTGTTGTGTTTTAGCGTTGGAAGTTCGCGTTGGGTGGTTGAGTGTTCCATTATGGTTTTTGGGGAATATAGAGGTGATTAAGTATGTCAAGTATGTATATGAACTAGGGGCTGTGAATGATACAATTGGACTCTTGAAGCTTGTAGAAGTATTTGATCATGTTGAGTGTGTAAATTATATGTTGCTGGCCCTGTTTTTTAGTTTGGTAAAAAACAAGGTATGTTAATGAATTAAGGAAGTTTTGTGGCTTGGATTGGCTTCTTGTTACTCCATTGTTGTTGTTGTTCATTAAATGGGGTCAATTTGGAACCCCCGGGATGGTCTAATTTAAGGGGAGATGCTGGCGAAATTTTTGTAAGACTTTAAGGAAGTTTTGTGGCTTGGATTGGCTTCTTGTTACTCCATTGTTGTTGTTGTTCATTAAATGGGGTCAATTTGGAACCCCCGGGATGGTCTAATTTAAGGGGAGATGCTGGCGAAATTTTTGTAAGACTTTGAGGAAGTTTTGTAATTAATAATGTGTGTTATTATGCTGTTTGTAGAATTTGGGCGTCCGGGAGAATAAATTGGATTTGGATTGTTATTGAGGCTAGCCTTAGCAAAGAGAAGAGGTATGTAAAGCTTTCTCCCTTGTGGCATGATTAGTTTGAAAACTTCAAGTATGCTAACATTTGAATAAT
>BAUE01071305.1:0-38534 GCA_000787875.1 Solanum virginianum | reverse complement strand
GGGTCGTTCGCCACGACAAATATAAAATATTCGATGGGTTGGGTCGTTCGCCACGATAAATATACAAATATTCGATGGGTCGGGTCGTTCGCCGCTACAGATACATGGTCCAGGTGTGGCCTCCATGGGTCCCGGTCTGCAAAGCAGCAGGTGTGTATCACTAGGATAGACATGCATCATTATTATTTGACATTGCATAGCATTATTTACATCTCACGACATTCATTGTCATCCATAAATGATCTGATTGTTATGACTACATAGAATACTGTTGAGATTGGGTATTTGTGATATCAATTGACTTGTCTATGTCTTCATTAGTTTTGATATTGATTTAATTTCGTGATGAATTGGTAAGAACTTAATAAATTATGGAATTTTCCCTGTGAGTTGGAAATATGGTATTCTACTGGACTTACTTTGTTTAGTTAGTGGGTACCGCGTGGTATTTTGGTACTCACCCCTTGCTTCTACATTTTTGTAGGTTGTGAGCCCAGATAGGGACTAGTATCTTCCATTGAGCTTTCGAAGCTTTCCAGGAGACGTAGAGAGGTAGCGATTGTCATCTGGCTGACTCTCTTGTTCCTATTTTCTAGTACTTGTTCTATTCTAGAAGAAGGACAATTTGGACTTGTATTCTCTTTGATTTCCTGTATTGATAGTGGCTTGTACGCATGACAACCAAATCCTTGGGTGGTTTTAAGTTACGAAAATTCTTACCTTAAGTCTTTTACTCTAGTTAATTATCTTCTACAAAATATTTTTACCCTTTTTAGTTGAGTCTAACTTGTTCGGGTGAGATTGAGCAAGTGACATCACGCCAAATTTTCGGGGCGAGACACTTGCATTCTTAAAATTCATAATATAATTAAAAAAAATGACGGAATCATACTATAAATCATAGAATTATACTTGATTCATGTAATTGAAGGTAAATTATGAAGGAAAACTGCAATATAATAGGAAGCCATAAAAGATCATAAAATTCTAGAGTTGTAGAAATTAAATTTCTTTGGGACTCAATAGTGAAGGGATACCATTGATGAAATTTCCACATATATTGATCAAAACTCTAATGGAACTTTTCAATTAAGACTTGTGATCTTGGAGTCCTAAATTGCACAAGGGAGAAGACTTGAGGAAAAAAGAACTTTAGAATTTGAGGATGAGAGTGAAATAAGGTGGTTAAGGGTCTTAGGAATCAAATATAATTTTCAAAATAAGCTAAAAAAGACGTAGCATAAATATTAGAAGAGTGAAAAAAATGTAAATAGCCGTGATTAAAAACTGAGGAACATGGATTACGAGACAATTTAAGGATTATACAATCTTTTATGGACTATAGAGTCCATCTGTAGAAATCAGGTTACTTTTTTAAATTTCTGAACTTCAACAATGGAATTTCCCTTTATGATCCATAAACATATATACGATCCATACCAATCACTTATATAAGTTCATATACTGAAATCGTCAAGTTTCTGAAGGAAGAACTACGATATCCAAGTACGAGCCACAGTTTTTTTGTACGAGCCGTACTATTTGTTATCAAAAAATTTACTAAAGTGCTTCGTTTCTAAATCATTGATTTATGAGGCACAATTATGATCTATAATTTAAATTATGACCCACTCTATTTACTAACAATATCTATGATTAAGTACGAGCCACAAATCAAGGTTGTAAATTTCAAGCCTAAATTTCTTATTTTTAAAGTATTATCAAAGGATAGTTTTCACGAGTAGGAATTTTATTTATGGCCTCTAAAAATCTCACTTGTAACTCCTAAAAATTATAGATTTTAAAATATTTTTGCACTATTCCTGATCTTTACTGAGCTTGGCACTGATAGGTATTACAATCACAAAGTAAGTTGTCTACAATAATTTTGATAAGTAGCTATAGATACATCTTTTCAAATATGATCAAACACTCAATTTCTTTTATTAAACATACTCAATTATCTCAAATATTTATGACTAACAATGAAGTCAAAATTTGTGATATCGTATTATTAGTTTAATAAATGCACGCAAAAGTAGTCTTAATTTAGGAAGTCAATCATTTTTTCAACTTTAATTAATTCAAGTGTGTTATTGGTAAAACATAAATTATTTTTTGTACAAAGCTTAAATTGATGAACAGCTTATTACTCAAAGATCTTTAGTTTGATAGGCAATTTAATCCTTAATAATTTATATATTGAGAGATATATTTTTTTAAAATTGAACCTTGTATGAGCTCATTTGAAATATTTGTTCATAGCATAGCTTTCAACTCAACTCTATGCTATTCGCTTTAGACCTTAAAACATGCTTATTATGCTTGTTATCATGACCATAAGATGTGGTGCTAGTCATAGCGTTTTTTGATACACAAAATTATTTTTCTTATCATCGATATTTCACTTTATATTTTAGAATTATTTGATTTATCATTTAACCATCATCCTAGTGCATGTAATTACTTTTAATTTTAAAATTTTCGCAAATTTTTATCCTTCTATTCTTGATATTATTTATGAATATTCAATTTTTTTAGTACTACATCTTAAATTGTTACATTTGAACTTGGTATGATGAATTTTGAACATGATCTTTGAAATACCTCTATTAGTAGATAAATGAATATGGATGATAAAAAATGATTCAACTGATATTTTATGATTGACATGAATGATATGAATCGGTTGATAGTATTTTGTATGGCCATTACACATAAAATTGATTTGGTGTTGAGGAGGACAAGTAGCCTCCATGAATTTGTACGTCGACCGTCTAAATGAAGATCTCCTCATCTAATGATTTCATTTATTTTTTATTGGCATGTTGATGATTTAGTGAACTGATATGACATTTTCATTTGGTTAGTATGATAATAACTCTCAACATAATAATTTAATTTATTGATGAATTTAAACTATTTTACTCATGTTATTTTTCACTATAATAATCATGATCATTACATTACTTATATGAACTCCTTCTCTTAAATACCCATTACTCAAAAATATCATTTTTATTATTAATGACATTACTCTCTTGGAACTGCGATGCATGTTTCTGTCCTGATCAAGTTAGCACAATGAAACGTTAGTTTTTCCTTTCTCATAACAAACAAAAACTGTATTAAGACTAAAATAAGTATCATAAGTGAATTAAAAATATTTTCTCACTGGCTATCAAGAAAAGGGATGCATACCTTTGCTGCAAATAAGTTATAGCCATGTAATGACTTTTAGTATATTGATTTCTTTATAGAATCTTACAAGAAAATTAAAAAGTTCAAGTAACTGTGGGAAGAAAAAATATTGTATACTTCTTTCATAGTAACTATTTTTGGAAAAACTACATAAATTGAACTTATTAGGCGTATTTATCCAAATTGGACCCAATTTAATATATTTATCCTGATTGTATTCACGATCCAAATTATTTATCTAACTATGCAATTCCTGACTCACTGTTTCTTCATCCTTGATACCATAGAAGTATAAACATACTCTAGTGGTACCTATATACTCCGATGACATGCATATACCTGATTATATCAAGCAGTAATTGAACAATCTTTTCACTAAAGCACTACTCGTTCCTCCTTAATGCCATCAGAGTGTATATATTCTAATGATATCAAAGAGTAAATGACTAGTATTTTCACTGAGCCACTACCTTTTCATTCTTGATACCATCAAGTCATACTTGACAAATCTTTTCAGTGAAGCACTTCCCATTTCTCGTTAATGCCATCAAATTGTATATATTCTAATGGTATTCAAGAGTAACTGAGGATTGTTTTCACAGAAACATTGCTTCGTTCAGAAACATTGCTTCGTTCCTTCTCAATATCATCAAAAAACATATATGCTCTCATGACATCAAACACATGAGAATAGTTAAAAACAGGTGGTATGAAAGTAAGGAGGTAACCTATTTTTAAATTATTTTTCCTTTTGAGGTACAAGTGTTATTTTTTAAAATTATTTTGAGCACTTATTTAATATTCAAATACATGCACTACCATCTGATCTAAAAGGAAAAAAAATATATTTAATAGAAATTTCACCAAGATACATGCCATTACTTAATCTTAAATTACCTGTACTTAATCATGAAATGTGTAAAGGTTTGCACGTTAGAGATCTTGCAAAATTGTAGAAGGTATTTTTTATGTAAGATGTTATCATTTATCATAGGTATTATTAGCATTAAATTTAATTCAACCAAGAAGCTGTAGGATTTTGATTTCTGTAAACATGTTGATTTTTAGCCGTAGGATTTTGATTTTTTGTAACGATCCGATATAGGGCCTAGTCGTCTATCACGATCCAAAATGGGCTGTGAGTCGCACCCACACTTCTCCTCTTAGATGGGCAAACCAACATACAAATCCCAATCTATTTAGTAGTTCAACTTATAAAATACAATAATAATCAAAAGCTTAAACTCATAAAGCAAGAAATAACAATAAAAATTACTGAGTTTATTACTTAATGTTCCCTAAAATCTAAAAGTCATCACATCAAGGACACTAATCCTAAAATACTAAGCGTAAGAACATCAACACCAAATAAATGAATAAAATAGTTCATATCCAAAAGCTAAGAACTTTATTCCATGATCGAGATATCCTAACACGGGCATAGCTCACCCTAGAATCTGATGTGTTGAAGACTGGCTAGAGCTAAGGGTGAGCCGAAGTTGTAAGAATACTTCCTGCACTCAATAAAGGCAACACAAAGAAAATACAAGTAGGAGTCCGTACGGGCAACATGTACTGAGTAGGTATTATCAACCAACTCAAAATAGAAAAATATGCATAAAGTAATAACAAGAAATTAATCATAACACTTAACATGTGGCAATGACAAGAAACAAGTACATAACCCATCAGCAATACACATGAGGACTCAGGCCTGCACATCACGCTTCTTTTAGGAGATAGATTTCTTGAAATTGAGTATATTAAATTAGTGCAATATGTTTTTCTTTATTATTATCATGCCGGAATCTAGCACCTGATCTAGTATATATTGTGTCAGAAGGTGACATCCCGATCCCGTAATATCGTATTGGCATGTGACACTAGATCCAAATATATCGTGTCGAAAAATGACAGTTGATCCAAATATATTGTGTTGGAACATGACACCCTATCAAAATATATTTAATTAATTATTCTTTATCATTACTTTTCACTTCGTTACCAATATTTCATCAAACCATCTTTATTCAAGGCATCATTTTGATAGATCAAGTTCAAGATTATGGATTTCATGGTCTTGGAATTGCAAACAAATCACAATAATATATCAGTCAACCAAACCACAACATAGAAAATTTCACAACTTTATTTAATGACTAGCAATCACTATTATATTAGATATAACAAACCATAACCTACCTCAATCGAAGAACCAAAGTCAAGCAAGCTAGTTAACTGTCGCTTTTTCTTTCTTTAGTAGCTCCAATCATTTTGAATCTAGAAAATATATAATGTTCATAAGCAAACGAGTCCATAGACACCCATATTCCTATATATCTATGTTAAATCCCAAAAACTCATCCAATCCCATAATTAAGTTCCTAAATCTCAAGCCTAGGGTTAAGTGTTATTTCCTTCAAATATCTATAAATATCAAAATATAAGAGAAAATATATAATTATATGTATACAGGAAGGAAGAGGCTGCTACACATTGTAGCGCCTCAACTCTCTCTCTATTTTAATGCCTTAATTTAATACACATATATGATCACATCTCTATTAACAACAGACCATCTCTTCATTACCTAATTAAAATACTTCTCCACTAACATTAATATTTAGTTTCAGACTTCTATGTCTTTTAACGGTATAGCAACATTGTTAATAAAATGTCACAACTTCTAATCCACTGTAGGTGACAAGATATGCTCTATATTCTATATTTTTGTAACCAACAATATAGACCCACACACACACAAACACACACACATATATATAGGTGACCCTACAATTTTATGAATAACAAACCCAATCAATACTTTAATACTTTAATATAAACATATTCCCAGGTCATCAACAATTCACTCTATAATCTATTCTCCTCACTTTCTCAACTTATTAGGAAACAATGACATATCGTATACATATATAACCACAACTATAGGACCAACCAAATTTTAACAACAAAAAGAACAAAAAGATTTCTCACCTAAAGTTCAATTCCAATTTTTTTCCTTTTTGTTCTCCGACACCGCACAGGTTCACAACTATATCTCTCTTGCTCTTTATTTTTTCTAACTGATTATTAAAAGTGAAAAATTCTACTACTTATTTTTAATAAATATAAAAAAAGTAGCACAAATTTTTAAATAAATATCCACTTTAGTCCATGAATTAATTTAACTGTCTAAAATTACCCTTTAACTAGGTAACAGAAGTTATCAATTAGTCCAAAAAGTCTCTTTTAAAATTTAAGAAATAAATCCTTTATGGAACAAAAAGCTCTATTTCTCAAAATGACTCAAGGGTCATTACAATTAGATACCAATTTACCCACCGTTCGTCCCCGAACGATCAAAAGAAAAGTAAGGGTAAGAATGGATACCTGACTTAATAAAAAGATGTGGATATCATCCACACATATCTGTCTCGTGATATGCCAAAATTTACACTTCAAAAGGAATAGTAAAGCGGTCATTGATCAAATATAGAACTCAACCAGAGTTGAGATCGATCCCACAAGAATGCATGAGAATATATCTATTAGCATCGTTTTCAGATGTAATATCTATTCCAAAAACAAAAGTGCATAAAATAAATGGGGGATTTTGATTTTTCAAAAGTTACTAAAATAAAGCAGTAAATGAGTGCAAGGATTACTAGATTTCAGACAACATATATGCGAAGCTAGGATTGTGTTCCCCATGACATCTAAAGTGATAGCCGAATCTAGTGGTAAACTCGTTCATGATTACGTATATAAGATCTAACAAGTCATGTAACATCTAATTCACCTCTCGGTCCTTCTTAGATGCATATCATTCATCACCTTTCAGTCTCAGAATGTATACGTACTAACCCTTGTTGTTAATCCCAGAATACTCTCACCTTTCGGTCTCAAGTACTTAGACTCGGTTAAAAACCCCGAATTTTCGTCGTAGAATTCTTTTTCTAATTAAAACATCCCTTTCGAGCATGTAATGGATAAAGGCTTACCCTAATGCGTCGACTCATCAACGAAAAAATTATAACGAAGATTACTATGATATATATGCTAATCAATCTCGAGATTTACTCCATATTCACCTATCTTAGTGATTTGTCATGGTTCCCACAACCCTAGTTGTGGGTCTAGCCTAGCATATTGAAGAAAGAAAACCCACAATGATACAAAGAATTTATAATAAATGACTTGCTATTGCAGAATCAATGAATTCACGAGTTACAACCTTGAACTAGATAAGCCAAATCACAAAATCTTGTAAAATCTCCCCGAAAATAATGTTTTTTAGTATTTTCTATCTCTAGCCGTCCAAGACTATGTCAAAATGAAATAAATTAACTATTTATATATAAAGAAAACCTAATCTAAATTAGAGTGGGAAAAATCCCATCGACATGGAAATGGGCCACTAAACGGCTCGTGTGCTGTTAAACGGATTCGTGTAATGGTCCGTTTGGTCATACTTGGCCTCCAAAACTTGCTTCCCTGCATCACTCATCAATGGACAGGTCAACGGTTTGTATGGGGATTGACGGTCCATTTCACAAATCGTCTACCTTGCCTTCACCATTTTCGCTCCATTCGTCCTCATGCCTTCATATCATGGACCGTGGTTAGTCACACAGCCTATGACACACTCCGTCTGGCTCCACTAAGTCCATTTTACTTGCTTTTCGAGGGTGATGCTTTCATGTCACTTTGACGGTAGGTTGCACGACCCATCTCGCCTCCCACGGTCCGTGTGATGTACCATGGGACCTTCCTTGGTTCTTTTTGCACTACCACGCCATTCCACATAGCCAAGTGTGAGGGTACGAAGGACCTCACGACTCATGGTCAGTCACACGAGCCATGGAGGTCCATGTGGACCTTTACTTAGCCTTAATTCTTCTCTAGTTGCTTGGGCCACTTCAGAATGCCCACACTTGGGCCCCTTTACATTCATTTTACTCTTGTTTGTCCCTTTATCCATGCCTCACTAATTTTTCCTGAAAATAACAAAAAAATCATAATAATAAAATTGCTTGAGAATGCGCAAAAATCCTTTGTTTAAAGCGTTAAAAGAGTCGTACACCTACGACTCATCAACACCCTCAACTTAGAATGATTGCTTGTCCTCAAGCAACAATAACTCAACCAAATAATGCATAAACACAAGTTCTCACTCAGAATATGGATCGCCCTATAATTTTTAAAACATATGCCCCGCTACCATGTTTAAGAACGTGCTTACACCCCAAAATGGACCCATAAAGATTAAGGCAAACATTATGCATATAAAATAGAGACTGGGATGTAGTCGCTCACTCTAAGAAATGACTTTCAGTGGACACATACGTATCGATCATAACTTTACCCTTATTTCACCACCTAAACTCTTGAATGGCTTTTTTAGGATCACATTAGGACTTATCTAGCTTATAATTTAGGCTTGGGCTCGCATGAGACACTTACTTCGACTCAGCCATTTGGTTTTTGGTCACCAATATTTCTTGCCCCTATTTTTCCAACTTTCTATAGTAAAGGAAGTGATTTTCGTGCTCATTCACTCATTTTTATTCTTTTTCTTTTTCTCTCATTGATTTGCTCACGGTCACAACCCATTTCTTTTTCTCCTTTTATCACTTTCTTCTTTTCCTCACTCATTTTTCTGTTCTCCCTACACTAGCCACCTCAACTTAAGCCTTTGGCCTAGGTCAAGGTTCACAATATCTTTCTACGAGACCAGGGCCAATATAAGCAAACCTCAACTTAGGGTTTTGACCTAGGTGGAGGTCACAATGTCCTTGGAGAGACCAGGGTCAAAACGGAGATCAGAGATAGATTGAGGATGTGAATTTGTGTGATTACAAAGAAAAGGTCCATTTAGGCTTAACTTTTGGTTCAAGAGGGACAATATCATTTGGTTAGTCAATTCTTGGCTAAGTTACTAATTAACAACAATGGCCTTAGATCACATCCTAATCCAGTCATTCAATTATTTCAGTGAGGCTAACAAGGCAAGTTTTATCTCATAAGTATGTCGACTGAATTATGCAATTACCTTACACACACATGACACATCTTCTACACTAATTGGCACTAAATTACATAGTCATGCTTCATTCATCAGAATACCAACCATACACACACAATACTTACCAGTAATCATGCAAGTTAGTCAGGATGGTATGCAAACACATATATACTTAACATTGTCAACATGGGACATCACAAATATAAACACAAGGGCCACCCTAGGCTTTTATAAGCACTTATATTTACACAAACATTACGACCTAAACATGATAGTTCTACTAGATAATACACTTGAGAGAAAAGAAATATGGCAAGAAAAAATCTCAAGTGGCAGGATGCCCCACCCCCTCTAAAAAGATAGTGTAGTGTCCTCACCACACTATAACACAAGTTAATGAACAAATTAGGGATAAAACATACCTGGGATGCCCTAGGCGTCAGCAGTATCGGTGGGACCAAACCCTCCTGGGATATCTTCATCAGCATATATAGCACTCAGTCTAAAGGTGCCACTAGAGACTCCTACCAGTGACGCCTCTTTGGCCAGCCACTCTTGTTCTACCAGTTCAGTTGTTGTTTGGCGCTGGGCCTTGGCGGCATTGCGCATCTGCTGCTCTTCTTTCTTTTATAGGTCATGGGGAGGACTTTTTTGGTGGCCACGTCGTTTACCTTTGTCCTTCCTCCTAAGCTGATTAGTGGGTGGCGCAAATGCATCAGATGGAACAAGTGGAACACCTTATATCTCATCTAGAACTGGCACTGCGGGGATATTGAATAGGTTCATCCACGACTTTGAAGGCGGGGCTAGTGTAGGGACCTGATACTATGTAGTCAGCTTAGCTATTTGAGCCTTCATTCCATTCACTGTCTGAACTAAATTCATCATTTCATCCCCAGTCATACACCTGAACATGCTATGGAAGTATCCATCCAAAGTGCTGACTTGGCTCTGCAAAGTGGTGATTTTACTCAGAAGGACTTTGTTATGTTGGTCTACCACCCGTTGCGAATGAGAATGGACCACATGCAAAATCCTCTCTATAATTTGGTCAATAATAGCACGTGTCTGCCGCTGGTCCACCACTAATCTGGCCAAGAACTCGTATGGCACATATGTATACCCTTGCTGAACTAGAGGAGTTGTACCACTACCCTAAGGCTGCTAAGATATTGCACCTGATGGTGGGGTGATGGTGTAGTCCTCAAATTGCAAGGGTTGCTGTGGAAGTGCGGATGGGAAGTTTGTTGGCCCCCCTTATGAATATGTTCTGCTCCTCATGAGAGGGTTTTGGACATCTTTAATTAGGGCATTGTTGGCTACAGCCTTGGGAGCTATCTGCTTGTCCAAAAAATTAGTAAAAACATTGTCCTATTTGGAAAGGGCACGAACTAGGCACGGGAAGAGCATGCTAGCTTTCTCAAATAAAGCTTGGTCTCGCATCTTGAAAGTAATAATTCAGCCTACATTTACTCTGTATCTAGACATCATGCATACTATTAGAGAGGAATGTGAAGGTTGGAGTAAGTTATCATTTCCTATAGGCCGCAACCTGGCCCACACCACCGACCACCAAAATTTTACAACAAATTTCAGTGACACTTTGGCGATAGGACACTTGGGGTCTGTAACCCAAGGCGCCTCCACCCCCTGAGTGGCTATTTGCTCTGTGATCCATCCTAACAGTGTAACTCTATATGATGAATCAGACATCCGCACCACATCCATAATTTGTACGTGTCTATCTATGAACTGGGCATCTGGAGGAGCTTGGTAGTCTGGCCCAAATAGGAACTAGTTGATGGTGGTTTTTGAGATATTCACTTGTGTACCACTCACCATTACATATGATCGTGGGAATCTTGTAAGGGCGACCTATCTCTTCACCTTTCTTAACTGGGTACCCTCCAAAGAGTTCAGTAGACTAGTAGCATACTTGGAATAGAAATCTTCAATGATGGCGGGCCTATAGTACCCAAGTGGTTGCGCCATCCAACCGAACTTATATGAGTTAAAAGTATCTTTGATATCCAGAACTCTATCAGGTTGGTCAGTGATGACCCAAACTTTTGAAATGATCGGCCACTGTTTGAACCCCCCAGAACCTTTTATAAGTCCGTTAGTGTAGATATTCTTAGCTCTTGGAACTGTCAATCGGCTCTTCAGAAAGAAAATAAGTGCCCTAACAGTTTCGGGGTCTGTCATTTGGGAGACTGCAAAATGAATGGCCTCGTCATCACTATATCGGAGTTCGACCTCATTTGCTTGCTCCTCAATATCGTGACTTTCAGCCTCCAAAGTTTGCCCCTACTCGTCCTGGTCTGAAGTGTTCTCCTCCTGTTCTGGGGCATCTGCCTACTCGTCAACTCCCATGAAAGGAACCCCCACTTCATACTGGGGAGCTCTATGATGGCCTGGTGCACGGACATGCATAGTATGAGAAGAGTAAGGGGAGACATTGCCTATATGCCAAACTTCGAACTCACTAGATGAGTCATCGCCTGAGTCACTCCCAGCCAGATTGCTAGATGATATGGTTAGGAAGTCATGGAGGAGTGACATAGGCTCATCCCTATCACTGTGTCTAACCTAGCTATGAAGTGGACCCATAGTATCAGCAAATGCCACAAAGGAATACACTTCTTTAGAAATTGTTGCACACGCAGGTTGACACACTAACGGGTACTCAGACTTCCCCTGTGCCATAAAAGTGACAATAACCCTTAAGAATAACATCACCTGGTCTATTATAGGGCCCTTGCACTTAAGAACATATATGAATTAAAAATAAAAATCAACCTAAGTAATATAAAATGGGTAGTATAGTGACAAGTGGACCCTTCACGGCCTATGTCACGAGCCACGGTCCGTGAAAGGGGCCGTTTTGAGGGATTGGGCTGTGGTGCTAACTGACGGCTCATCAGGGGCCGTTACACAGTCTATGAAACATGATACGGGCCGTGTAAATGGCCATCCGACCACTCTTTGCCGAATTTTTGGCTCATCATGCTTATACACACAAGTTAATGCAATTTCACCCCACTAAATCACGATTCAATCAACACAATAGCTTATACAAGTCAATTTCCCTAAAAATCATGCAACATCTCACCCAAACTTTATCACTTTCAAAGTTAAGACCTTGAGAACTCAACAATGGTGGTTTTCACCACCTCATGCATACCCAACATCAAAAATATAAATTATGATGCTTTAAATCAAGAAAGAACTAATCTTTGACTATGATCTACACATGCAAGCACCAAAATCAACATTAGAAAATAGAGAATTTAGTTCTTACTTGATAAATAGCAATGAAGAAGAAGACTTGCTTTGAAAACATGAGACCCACACTTAGATTAAGCTACGAATCGTGTGATTAACTCACAAATCATCACAAATAAGATAGTAATTTATTGGGGTTTTAAGAGAGAAGGTGAGAAAAAGGGAGAGGGAGCCGTGTGAGTATAGAGAGAATGGGATATCTTGAAGTGGGTTGTTGGGACTAAGAAGGGTATTTAAAATACCTTGGTCAACATTTGACCGGTCAATGCTTTGCCAAAAGGGCGGCCTCACGGCCCATGACATATGTCACGGTCCATTTAGACCATTTGTCCCACTTGCCTTAAAGAAATTACTATTTATCTGTCCCCTTAGTCGTGGATGCCTCCTTTACGTCCAACCTCATGGGTTGTGACACTTGTCATGACCCATTTTGGCATCTGTCTCCCCACACTTGAACGCAATTTTCAACAAGGCCCTATAGGTTATACATGCAGATAGTAGATGGCTTATTACACGAGTTGTGACATGTTGAATGGTCTGTGTGGACCGGCCATGTCACCCTACTTGGTAGATTTTGCAAATAAATCCCTTGGACCATGTGGCATGCGAAATGGCCCACCACACGACCCTGTCACATGGAATATCCCATTTGGAGGCACATGACACCTTACTTGTCAACTTTGAACTTCTTTGGTCTCCAGTCGCACCTTCCACTTTGCGCGGGCTTCCTATATGCAAAATGCCACCTACACTCACTTGGAAACACACATCAAAAACACGAAAATGCATGACATATAAATTAATGGTTTTTTTAGATATACAATTGTACAATAAGTAGGTTGCCTCCCATGAAGAACCTGATTTAATGTTGCAGCACGATGCACAATCTTTGACTAGTCAGACTTCATCAAGGAACAAGACCTTAATCATTGCGGCTTCTTTGACTGTATCCAAGTATTGCTTCACTCTCTGCCCATTCACCTATCCCTGTTTTCTACTTCTAGCTTAATTGCACCATGGGGAAACACCTGGCTAAATGTGTACAGGACAGACCACCTTGATATGAGCTTACCTAGGAAGAGTCTCAACCTAGAGTTGTACATTAATACCTTGTCACCAACACTAAAGCGCCATTGGGAAATATGCTTGTCATGTTGGACCTTCATCTTCTATTTGTACAGTGCTACACTCTCGTATGCGTGGAGGCGAAACTCATCAGACTCATTGAGCTGGTCAAGTCTCAAGTCAGCAGCCTCCTCCCAATTCATGTTGAGCTTCTTCAAAGCCCAGAGTGCCTTGTGCTCTAATTCCACGGGTAGATTACAGGCTTTACCAAACACCAAATGATATGGGGACATACTAATGGGTGTCTTGTAAGCCGTCTTGTAGGCCCAAAGTGCATCATCTAACTTCCTCGCCTAATTCTTCCTGGTAGCATTCATAGACTTGGTCAAGATTTCCTTGATCTCTCTGTTTGACACTTCAACCTATCTGCTAGTCTGCGGGTGATAAGTTGTGGCAACCTTCTGCTATCATACGCCATATTTTGCTAGCACCACACGAAAAACCTTGTTACAGAAGTGAGAACCCCTATCGCTGATGATAGTTCTGGGTTTCCCAAATCTGGAAAAGATATTTTGCCTCAGAAATTAGACAACACTCTTGTTCTCATTATTTTACAATGCAACCGGCTCTACCTATTTGGAGACATAGACCACTGCCACCAGGATGTACTTCATTTCATACGAACTTACAAATGGGCCCATGAAGTTGAAGCCCCAGATGTAAAAAATTTCCACCTGAAGAATCAGGGTCATGGGCAGCTCTTGGCACTTTGAGATGTTTCCCTATTGCTAGCACTGGTCACACCCAAGCACCAAGTCGTGGTCATCTTTATAGGTGGTGGGCCAATAGTACCTATATTGGAGCATCTTTTTCACCATTCTGGCCCTACCATGATGACCCCTCACTGCGGATGAGTGACAGGCCTTCATGATACTCAACATCTTTGCTTTTGGAATGCACAGCNACTCATTATTTCCTCTAGTGGGATCTCAGAAAGGCAATCATCTTCCACAGAGTGACAGGCCTTCATGATACTCAACATCTTTGCTTTTGGAATGCACAGCCTGATAAACCCATCAACACATGTTCTGAACAAGTATGGGTCATCTCAAAAGTACTTGCTCACATCAAAAAGAAACTTTTTTCTCTGGTAAGGGTTAAGGACCTCTGGCATAATATCACTCACCAGAAAGTTAGCAAAATCAGCAAACCAAGGAATGAGGTCAACAAAAGCTGCTAATACCTGCTCATTAGGAAAGGAATCATCAAATTTCAACCAATCCTTCAATCTTGACTCATCTCCAATCTAGACAAGTGGTCTACTACTTGGTTCTCAGATCCTTTTCTGTCTAGGACCTCAAAGTCAAACTCCTATAGCAGGAGAACCTATCTGATCAACCATGACTTAGCATCTTTCTTTGTCGTGAGGTATCTCAAGGTCGTATGGTCAATGTGTACTATTGATTTGGTGCCCAATAAGTATGCCCCTCAGTCACTGTATAATTTTTTTGATTATCATTGAGGGTCATACTGGGGTGGAAAATCTTATTGCGCTTTAGTCCGAGCACAACACCCACAACAATTCCATTTGTATCACACATCACCTCAAATGGGGAAGTCCAGTCAGGTGCAATAACCATGGGAGCAGAAATCAGCTTTTGCTTCAAGGTCTCAAAGGTATGTCTGTAGTTATCATAAAAATGAAACCTTGCATCCTTCTCCAATAGCTTGCACAAAAGGATGTGCAATCTTGGAGAAGTCTTTGATAAATCAGCAATAGAAACCTGCATGCCCAAGGAAACTCTAGACTGCCTTCACAGATATGGGAGGTGGCAGTTTCTCAATCACCTTGATCTTCACCTTATCCACTTCTATGCCCTTCTCAGAAATCTTATGGCCAAGAACTATCCCCTATTTGACCATGAAGTGTCATTTCTCCTAATTTAGCACCAAGTTAGCCTCCTTACAACACTGTAATGCCCTTCTAAGATTCAACAAACATGTATCGAAGGAGTCACCCACTACAGAGAAGTCACCCATAAATACCTCGAGGGTGTCTTCAACCATATTAGAGAAGATCGACATCATATAGCGCTGGAAGGTAGCTGGGGCATTGCATAGCCCAAAACGCATCCGTCTAAAAGCAAAAGTCCCATATGGGTAGGTGAAAGTATTCTTTTCCTAATCTTCCAGGGCTATGGGTATCTGATTATAGCCTGAGTACCCATCTAAGAAGCAGTACCACCCTCTACCTGCCAACCTATCTAACATCTAGTCCATGAACGGCATAGGGAAATGGTCCTTTAAGGTCAATTTATTCAGCTTTTGGTAGTCCATGCACACTCGCCATCCAGTCACAAGTCTCAAAGGGTCCAGCTTATTTGTATCGTTAGCAACCACTGTCATACCCCCTTTCTTCAGGACACACTGCACTGGACTGACCCACTTGACGTCAGAAATGGGGTATATCACCCCAGCATCTAGCCACTTGATAATCTCCTTTTTCACCACCTCTTGCATAGGTGGGTTTAGCCTGCGCTGATGCTTAATATGGGGCATATAGTTATCCTTCAATTTTATCTTGTGTGTCCATATCCCTGGAGGAATCCTATGATATCTGCAATGGTCCATCCAATAGCTCGCTTGAACTTTTGGAAGACCCCCAACAATCCCTCCACCTAGTTTTCATAAAGATTTGTATCTACAATCATAGGAAGAGTGTTGTCAGTGCCAAAAAATACATACCTAAGGTGTTGGTCCTTGAGCTCCATAGCTTGAGGCTCCTCTATGGATGGTTTAGCTAATGGTGTAGACCTATTCTACAGGTCTAAGTCCAACTTTTTAGGGACAAATGGTCTGGTTCCCCTACCTTGCAACGTATTCATGGTGGCCACATACCCACTAATACCATCATATGGAAAGTTCATCAACACCGCTGCTAGCGTGTCGATACTCATTATTTCCTCTAGTGGGATCTCAGAAAGGCAATCATCTTCCACATCTAGGATCAACATAATAACCACCTCTTTAGGTCTCTTCATTGCAGCACACATATTGAACTTCACCTCTTCAGTGTTAAGTCTGAACGTCAGCTTCCCTTGCTCTACATCTACCAATGCCCTGCTAGTACCAAAAAATAGTCTCCCAAGAATAATGGGAACCTTAGAGTCCACTTAGCAGTCCAAAATAACAAAGTTCGTAGGAAAGATAAACCAGTCCACACGGATCAGCACATCACATAGAATCCCCACGGGCTATTTCACCGATCTATCTGCCATGAGTAGATGCATTATAGTAGGTGTGGGGGATCCTAAGCCTAGTTGCCTGTAAACTGCCAGTGACATCAAGTTGATGTTGGCATCCACATCACAGAGAGCTCTTGCGAAATCAAATGCTCTAATAGTACACGAGATAGTGAAAACTCTCCGATCTTCCTACTTTTCAATAAGAGATCTTGTGGCAATGGTACTATAGTGGTAGAGATTTTTTGCTGGCATAATCATGGTTATCCTCTTCTTAGTCACTAAGTCTTTCATGAACTTAGAGTAGCCCAGCATCTGCTTAAGTGCCTCCACTAGAGGGATGTTCATTGAAATCTCTTTTAGCATGGACAAAAAATTCTGAAACTTGCCATCTTTAACCTTCTTCTGCAACCTCTATGGGAATGGTGGTGGCGGCTTAGGAATGGCTGGCAGAGGTTGTGTCACTACTGGTGTCACCTCAGGCTCTTTAGTAATCTCAAGCTCTACTGGTGTCACATCTACTTCTTCACTCAAATCATTAATATGCACTTCCACGGGGTTAGGCATTTTGCCTTTAGCTGCATCCAAACCTGCATTACTAGGTATAATAGGGTTAGAGAGTACCTTACCACTCCTTGTGGTTACTGCCACGCAATGACCATCATTTTTTGGGTTTCGAATAGTGTCGCTCAGAAGTGACCCAACTTTTCTCTGATTTATGGCTGCTGACAATTGCCTCATTTGCTGCTCTAATTGCTTGATCGAAGTGGAATACAAGTCAACCAATTGTCTAACATTGGATATCTCCCCTTTTATATCTTGTATCCCTACCTCAGTGGACTCAACTTTGTCAAGCACCTTTGTCATTATCTTTTCTAATTTAGAGGTTTGACCACCCTCATTCTGATGCTCATGGTTCCTATAGCCATCTCTCTTCTACTAGTTTCCTTGATAGTTATGATCACGACCATAGTTTCGACCTTGGTTACCGGCATTGAATGGCCGGTAACCCCTCTGGCTGCCTAAGAAGTTTGCTCCTCATCATAATTATACCCTTGATCATTGTACCTAGTCATTGTGTCTACAACTTTTACCTTTTCTGTGCCTCCATCTAAGAACCACTTCGCCAGCAAGTCCAATTGGGTCTTCATGCGGGCCATGTCTTGATCCTGTTCCTCCTCCTTTCATTGCTGTTCCACAGTCATCTCAAAGATGAACCCCGAACAGTCTCCATCTCTAGTGTACAATGCCTTGTTGTTCCTGGCTACCTACTCTAAGATCACCACTATGTCTGGGAAAGTTCTAGACATGTATGATCCCCCATAAGCAACATCGATGATCTGCTTTGTCATAAAGTTACAAGACCTATAGAAGACTACCTTCAAATGCTCTTCTGTGAGGAGATGATCGGTGCACTACTTAAGCTTCTATCTGAATCTCTCCCAAGTCTCATGTAGTGCTTCATTCGGCAATTTCTTATGAGACCCAATGTCATCTGTGATTTTCAATTGTCTTAATACAAGGAAGAACCTCTCTAAGAATGCCTCCTTTAACTGTCCCCAAGTGCAAATAGAATCATATGGGAGCTTGTTCAGCCACTTAGTTGCCGCACCAGAAAGAGACAATGGGAATAAACGCAACCTAATTGCCTGTTGACTGACCTCAGGAATCTCAAATGATTGGCATATTGCCAGAAAGGTTAGGACATGCTGATTTGCATCATCAGTTGTTGCTCCACTGAACTACCCTTTCAACTGTAGCATCTACAGCATAGTGCTAGTGATAGTGAACTTAACACCTACGGGAAGTAGGGGAAGTACAATTGTCCCAGTGGTCGCCACACCCTCATTATCATCATTCACTTCTTGGGGCGGCCGAGGCACTTGGGGTATGACATCGAGTAGCGACACCTATCTAAGTGGTGTTGCCGGTGGTACCTCATTGCCAACATTGTCATTGTCACCAAAACTTTCATTTCCCCTACCTGCATAGTTCACAACCAACTCTCTCAGTCTAGCTGCTTTGCGTTCTTAGGTATTCATTCTACGGATTGATTTAGTAAGCTCGGCGTCGTAGGGAATAAGTGCTTCACCCTTACTTCGGGTGTTTGGGATACAACACAGGCTCCCTACAAAGAAACAAAAACAAGAAACAAAAGTAAAATTAGGGACTAGTATTACAAAATGAAATTAAAAACAAATAGACTATTACTTCGTCATATTCACCAGCAACAGCGCCAAAATTTGATATGCCCAAATTTATACTCCAAAAGGAATAATAAAGCAGTCATTGATCAAATATAGAACTTAACCAGAGTTGAGGTTGATCCCATAAGGAATGCGTGATAATATATCTATTAGCACCATTTTCAGATGTAATATCTATTCCTGAAACAAAAGTGCATAAAATAAATGGGGGATTTTGGTTTTTCAAACTAAGTTACTAAAATAAAGTAGTAAATGAGTGCAAGAACTACTAGATTTCAGACAATACATATGCAAAACTAGGACTGTGTTCCTCATGGAATCTAAAGTTATAGCCGAATCTAGTGGTAAACTCATTCACGATTACGTATATAAGATCTAACAAGTTATATAACATCTAATTCACCTCTCAGTCCTTCTTAGATGCATATCGTTCATCACCCTTCGGTCTCAGAACGTATACATACTAACTATTGTTGTTAATCTCAAAATACTCTCACCTTTCAGTCTCAAGTACTTAGACTAGGTTAAAAACCCTAATTCGTTGACTCATCAAGGAAGAAGTTATAATGAAGATTACTACAATATGTACGCTAATTAATCTCGAGATTTACCCAATATTCACTAATTTTGGTGATTTGTCATGGTTCCTACAACCCTAGTTATAGGTTTAGCCTAGCATATTCAAGAGAGAAAACTCACAATGATACAAAGATTTCATAATAAATGACTTACTATTGAAGAATCAATGAATCCACGAGTTACAATCTTGAACTAGATAAGCAAAATCCCAAAATCTTGTGAAATCTCCCCGAAAATAATGTTTTTCAGTATTTTCTATCTTTATCCATCCAAGACTAAGTCAAAACAAAGTAAAATAACTATTTATATATAAAGAAAACCAAATCCAAATTAAAGTGGGAAAAATCCCATCGGTATGGCAACGGGCCATAAAATGGCTCATGTGCTGTTGAACGGACCTTATAATGGTCTGTTTGGTCATACTTGGCCTCTAAAACTTGCTTCCCTACGTCACTCGTCAACGGACAGGTCAACAACCCATGTGGGGATTGATGTTCCATTTCACGGATCATCTGCTTTGCCTTCAACTTTTTTTCTCCATTCGTCCTCACGCCCTCATGTCAAGGACCGTGGTTAGTAACATGGCCTATGACACACTCCGTCCGGCTCTACTTAGTCCATTTTGATTGGTTTTCAATTATGATGCCTTCAAGTCATTTTGACAATAGGTTGCATGACCCGTCTCACCTCCCATGTTCAGTGTGACATACCGTGGGACCTGCCTTGGTTCTTTGTGCATTGCCACGTCATCCCACATGGCCAAGTGTGAGGCCCCGAAGTACCTCATAACTCGTGGTCAATCACACGAGCTATGGAGGTCCACGTGGACCTTCACTTGGCCTTAATTCTTCTCTAGTTGCCTGGGCCACTTTCGAATACCCACACTTTGGCCCCTTTATGTTCATGTTACTCTTGTTTGTCCCTGTATCCATGCTTCACTAATGTTTCCTGAAAAACAACAAAAAATAAATATCATAATAACAAAATTGCTTCAGAACGCCCAAGAATAGCTTGTTTAAAGCATTAAAAGAGTCATATTTCTATGACTCATCATCTCATTCTCCTAAGTGGACTCCTCAACTGGACGATTCTTCCACTAGACCTTCACTGATGCAATCTCCTTTGATATCAACTTACAGACCTCCCAATATAGGATAGCTATAGGCTCTTCCTCACAAGACAGGTTCTCATCGAGGAGGATCGAATCCCAGCATATAATGTAGTTTTCATCACCATGATATTTCTTCAACATAGACACATGAAACACTAGATGTAATCCAGATAAACCTAGTGACAAAGCTAACTCATATCTCTCCACGCACTTATGAACTTCAAGCAGTCCAATATAACTCGGACTGAGCTTACCTCGCTTACCAAACCTCACCACACCCTTCATAGGTGAAACCTTCAACAATACTTTCTCTCCCTCCATGAAGTCCATGTCCCGGACCTTTTGGTCTGCATACTCCTTCTGCCTACTTAATGCTACTAGAAACTTCTCCTGAATCAATTTTACCTTCTCTAATGACTACCTTAGAAGATTCACAAGGTATCACCTCGAACGTATCAAACCAACCAATGGGAGACCTACATCTCCTCTCATATAATTCTTTAAATGGAGCCATGTCAATGCTCGAGTGATAGCTATTATTATACAAAAACTCTACCACAGGTAAGAACCAATCTAGTGACCACCAAAATTGTCACGACCCAAGCATAGGGCCTAGAGATGACATAGCGCATGACGAACCTGAGGCGACCCCAAGAAAGCCTCTTAACATATCATTACACATCCTTGGTCACAGAAGTAATAAATTAACAACAAGAGATAGTAAATAGGGATAACTAGGGCTAAGGGACATCTTTCATATCATAAACAACAAGTGTCATCAGAGAGTCAAAGCATATAATATTACACATGACATGTCCAACAACATCTCTACTACATAGATAAGAGTAGGGACCAAGACAAACAATCGGGCTCACCCTTATAGTCAACATTTACTTAAAAGAAAGGTAGTCTCAGAACATAGCATGACACAATAAGCAACATCCCCGAAATAGAGGACTCACCAACAAGCTTGAGTGAAATCATACTAGCCATATGGATGGAGATGTTCAAGTGGGGCTCCGGTTCCTATGTAGTGACATCATGTAGGCATAAAGTATACGTTAGTACGTTTGAATGTTCTAAGTATGTAGGATGCAATGCAACAAGTGATAAGCACCATAGTCAAAATGCATAACATAGACAACGAATAAGCATATAGCAATATGACATGTATGGTTGATTCTTGAAGTAAACCATACTTATATAGAACACAATACATGTATAAGGAGAGACCATTATGAGTGTATATCCAAGGCCTAGCACACCCTTGGAGAGGCGAATGAGGTACGAACCCCTTAATAGGTTGATGAGGTACAACCCCCTCCCCCCTAACATGGTTGATAAGGTACAAACCCCCCAACATGGTTGATGGAGTACAAACCCCCAACATGGTTATCAAGGTACAAACCCCTCGACATGGTTGCACGAGCCTACCACCTCCCGAGCAAAGCAATCGAGGTACAAACCCCTCAACTAGGTTACCGGGCCTACAACCCCCGAGTGAGGCTGGCCATTTTCCCTACACCATAGAGATAATATCATATACATACATTCCTTTCATCATCATATAGTCATTCAACTCATAAGACATGCATTAGACCTTCATTTACTCAAGAAATCATCACCCGAATATTTTATCAAACACTTGGCAAGTGTGTAGTGCTAGTCTAAAATCATGCAATTGAAGGGTGAAATCATGCTAGAAAATTTCATGGAAAACCATTAATAGATACTTGGTAACACCCTTAAGAAATATACATCAAACCCTTCATCAAATCTCACAATAGACCTTAGATGCATAGCTCAAAACATACTAAAACAACCATAATTTCATGAAACCCCAACATAGTGTGCAACGAAATTCATAATAGATAAGACCCATGAGTAAATCAACTTTAAATCATGCAATATGAAGTAAGGCTAAGTATAGGCATTTTCATGTATGGGAATACTTACACCCAAGACCCAAAGTCCTTGGACTGGAAAAGATAAATAGTGCACAAAAAATACACTGTGGCGTGGATTCTCTAGAAATTGCATTTTTACGATTTTCAAATTTTGCTACGGCTGCTCTTAAATTGGGTCTAGATCCATTTTCCACTCAATTTGACCCCCTGAACAAGAATATGGAGTTGTATTTTGATATCACACATGAATTTTGAGATATATGGAAATTATGATTCCGGACACTTCTAAGGCACATTTTTGGGCACTTTTTAGAGTCACTTCAATATCTCCCCCTTGGGAACATTCGTCCTTGAATGTCAAAGATACGTACATAAAAAGAGTATTCATAAAGAGATCAAACCCAACAAGAATGCATCAACATACTCAAACATCATTTTAAAATCTCAACATAAGTGTAAAATCATCATGAACTCGACAATATAAACATAAATGCATGCAAATGACTTAGGGGCTGGAACATGAGACATAAATCACATAGAAGACTTAGAATTAGTACCTTAGGCTTGAGTAGGATGGAAAAGATAAGGGTATTGCTTTTGCATATCCGCTTCGGGCTCCCAAGTAGCACTTTCGACTTGTTGGTTCCTCCAAAAGACCTTAACGGAAGCAACATCCTTGTTCCTCAACCTCTTCACTTGCCTATCCAAGATCTCCACTAGAACTCCTTCATATGTCAAGTTGTCTTCAACTACCCCCATAACATCAAGAGGCACAATAGCATTAGGATCACCCAGACACTTCCTCAACATAGACACATGAAAGACTGAATGAACCAATTCCATTTCTCTAGGCAAGTCCAACTCGTAGGCCACCTTACCAATCCTTCTCATCACCCTATAAGGACCTATATATCTAGGGGTTAACTTGTCGTTCTTACAAAAATGGACCACACTCTTTATAGGTGACACCTTCAAATAAACCCAATCACCAACCTTGAATTCAAGATCCTTTCTCCTCACATCGGCATAAGACTTTTTACAACTTTGGGCTCTTTTCAACCTTTCTCTAATAATCCTTACCTTCTCCATAGCATCTATAACCAGAAATGGACCCAATAAGGCCACCTCTCAAACCTCAAACGACCCAAAGCATCTATAACCAGATCAAGACCCAATAAGGCCACCTCTCAAACCTCAAACCACCCAACCAGTAATCTACAACGTCTAGCATAGATAGCCTCAAAAGGAGTCATACCAACACTAGAATGATAGTTATTGTTATATGCAAACTCAATCAATGGAAAATGATCATCCCAACTACCCTTAAGCTTCAATACACAAGCCCTAAGCATGTCCTCAAGCATTTGGATAGTTCTTTCAGCTTGGCTATCCATTTGGGAGTGAAGGGTCATACTAAGATTTACCTTGGTTCCAAGACCTCTTTGGAATAACCTCAAAAAATGTTAAGTGAATTATGCAACATAATCCGCTATGGACAAAGGAACCCCATGCAACCTCACCAAGTCACGAATGTACAACCTAGCATAATCTTCAACCCCATATGTAGTCTTAACTAGTAGAAAGTGAGCTGATTTCATCATCCTATCAACCATAACACATATGGGATCAAAACCCTTTCTAGTCTTAGGCAACCCAACTACAAAATCTATATTAATCTCTTCCCATTTCCAAGTATGAACCTCTATGTCTTGGGTCAGGACACTCGACCTTTGATGTTCGGCCTTGACTTGTTGGCAAATATGCCAACCAGAAACAAATTTGGCAATGTCCCTCTTCATGCCTCCCAACTAATACACCTCTCTCAAATCCCTATACATCTTAGTAGACCCGGGGTGAATAGAATAAGAAGAACCATAAGCCTCATCAAGAATCTTTTCCTTCAAGCTATCAACACAAGGCACACACAACCTACCTTGGTACCTAAGGGCACCATCTCCCCCTTGGGAGAAAACCTCTACCTTACCATCTTTTACCTATGCCTTCAATTCTAACAAAGCGGGGTCAACATCTTACTTAGATTTTACCTCCTCAATCAAAGAAGATTTATAACCATCCACAATAATAACACCCCCATTATCAACGTCTTCCAACCTAACCCCTAATTAGCCAACTGATGGACCTCTTTAGCCACCTCTATGCCACCATCATCAACATGAGCTAGGCTACCCATAGACACCCTACTCAAAGTATCTGCCACCATATTAGCTTTACCAAGATGATAATGCATACTCATATCATAATCCTTAAGAAGTTTTAACCACCTTATTTGGCTCAGGTTGAGATGCTTTTGAGTGAAGACATATTGGAGGCTCTTATGATCGGTGAACACATCAACATGCACCCCATACAAATAATGATGCAATATCTTTAATGCAAATACCACGATGGCTAGTTCAAGGTCATGAGTAGGATAATTCTTTTCATGCACTCTGAGTTGTCTAGAAGCATATGCTATCACCTTACCTTTTTGCATTAGAACACAACCCAAACCAATTTTAGAAGCATCAAAATACACAACAAGCCCCTCTAGCCCATCCAGTAGTTACAATATAGGAGCAGACATAAGTTTATCCTTCAATGTTTGGAAGCTCCTTTCACACTCATCGGTCCACGCAAACTTAGTCTTCTTTTGAGTCAATTTTGTCATAGGAGAAGCAATAGAAGAGAACATATTCACAAATCTCTAGTAATAACCCATTAAGCCCAAGAAGCTCCTAATATCTGACGAGGTCAATGGTCTAGGCCAATTTCTAATCACATCTATCTTCTTAGGATCCACCTTAATACCACCCCCCGACACCACATGACCGAGGAAGCCAACCTGTTTCAACAAAAAATCACACTTTTCATACTTAGCATAAAACTTCTCTTCCCTCAACCTTTGCAACATTACCCTCAAATGAGTCAATGCTCATTCTCACAGTGAGAATAGATCAACATATCATCAATGAAGACCATAACAAATGAATCTAGTTAAGGTTTGAAGACCCTATTCATAAGATTCGTGAAGATAGCTGGTGCATTGGTCAACCCAAATGACATCACAACAAACTCATAATGCCCAAACCTAGTCCGGAAGGCCATCTTGGGAATATCACACTCCCTCACCATCACTTGATGATAACTGGATCGAAGATCAATCTTAGAGAAATGGCTAGCCCCTTGAAATTGGCCAAACAAATCATTAATTCTTGGAAGAGATACCTATTTTTGATGATGACCCTATTAAGTTATCGGTAGTCAATACATATTCTAAGAGACCCATCCTTCTTCTTCACAAATAACCCCGATGCAGCCCAAGGTGATTGGCTAGGCCTAATGAAACCCTTCTCCAACCAATCCATTAATTGCTCCTTTAACTCTGCTGGAGCCGTACAGTAAGAAGGAATAGAGATGGGTTGAGTGTCGGGAAGGAGGTCTATATCAAAATCTATTTTCCTTTCGGGAGAAATACCAGGAAGGTCATTTGGAAAGACATCAAGAAACTCATTTGCAACCGAAATCGACTCTATGGGAAGGACTTTGGACTCTACATCCCTAACCCTCACAAGATGATAAAGACACCCCTTAGAGATTAACTTATGATCTTTAATGCAAGAGATGAACCTACCCTTGACCACCATATTATGATTCTCCCACTTTAGGATGGGTTCATCTGGGAATTGAAATTTGACCCTATGGGTTCTACAATCAATAGAAGCATAGTATACATGTAACTAATCCATCCCAAGAATGACATCAAAATCAACTATGTCCAACTCAACAAGATCACAAGGCAATATTTTATAGAAGATGCAAATGGGATAATTTGTATACACCTTTCTAGAAACAATAGATGCACTAATAGGAGTAGACACCTCATATGACTCACATAACAATTTGGGTTCAACATGAAACTTTTTGGCAATAAAGGGGGTGACAAAAGAAAGAGTGGCACCCAAATCAATCAATGCATACACATCAAAATAAATTTTTTTAAACATACTAGTAATAACGTCGGGCACCTCATCAACCCCTTACATCCCATGCAAAGCATAAAATAGATTGTACCTTGAGGCACCATCTTGTCGGCCACCTCTCTCCAAAGGAATCACATTAGCACTTTGTGGAGAATCTTCTTACCCTTGTTACGATTTTGAGGGCAATCCAACATTTTATGCCCAACTTTCCCATACCCATAACACACATTAGTACCCCTCAAGTACGGGCTACTATGACCCTTACCACATCTCGGACACCGACCATTAGAAACCACACCCCCAACAGCTTAGGCCCTTGGAAAATCATTGGCAATCCTCTTATGAAATGCATGAGAAGACCCTTGCCCTTGATGGAACTGATCACCCTTTTAACTATGGAACTTTCCCTCAAAACGGGTCCTTTTGACCTCATGACCCCTTCTCTTCCTCCACTTCTCCTCCTCCATTTTTTTACATAGGTCATCAAATGGGACAAATCCATATCAATAATCAACATGGCAGACCGACACTTCTCACTCACCAAGTTGGAAACACCCATCACAAATTTATTCATCCTAGACCTTGAGTCAACCACCAAGTGTGGAGCATATTATTAAAGTTGATTGAACTTGAGGATATACTCCCTCACACTCACAGACCCTTGTCTCAAATTCATAAATTCCACTAATTTAGCTTTTCTAAGCTCAAGAGAGAAGAACCAATTAAGAAAACCCGCCTTGAACTCCTCCAAGAGTACCAAATTGTTGACCCCCTTCTCCTCGTTCCATTGATTGCACCATATTTGTGCTACCCCTTTGAGTTGGTAGGCCGCCAACTCTTTTTTATCCTCAGATCTCACAACCATGATAGCCAAAATCTTATAGACCTCATCAATGAATTCTTGAGGGTCCTCAATCACCTTTGAACCATGGAATTCTGAGGGATTCATCATCATGAAATCTCTCACCGGAGGTGTAGAGCATGAGGGGCTTGGGCCCCTTAGTTTGCTTGGTTAGCCACAACTTGTACAAGAAAAGTGAGAGCATCCCAAAGTTCTCCATTAGCTGGTTGCTCCTTGGGTATGCAGGCTCTCCTTCCTCTCGTGTTAGGCATGATCTAGCACAACAAAGGACAATCGTTAAGGGGAAAACCTAACCACAACTCCTATAGTACGACATAGAGTAAGAAGAAGGGAAATAATTCCTAAACGTCTCATAGCCTCTAGCTCATAGTTGTGGTGCACAATATAACCATGAATAAGACTCTAATTGACGCGGTGTGCTTGACTCTGAGGATGTAACAACCTAGTACTCTGATACTAAGTTTTTCACAACCAAAACCTAGGGCCTAGACATGACACGACGCATGGAGAGCCCCAAGGGACCCCAAGCAAGCCTCTTAACATATCATTACACATTTTTAGTCATGGAAGCAATAAAATAAAAACAAGAAATAGCAAATAGAGATAATTGGGGCTAAGGGACATCTTTCATATCATAAACAACAAGAGTCAAGGCAGAGTTAAAGCTTATAACATTATATATAACATGTCCAAGAACACCTCTACTACATAGATAAGAGTGGAGGCCAAGACAAGCAATTAGGCTCACCCTCATATTAAATATTACATAAAAGAAAGGTAGTCTTAGAATATAACATGAGACAATAAGCAACATCCCCGGAATAGAGGACTCACCAACAAGCTTGAGTGAAATCGTACTAGACACGTGGATGAGGATGCTCAAGCGGGGCTCCAGTTCCTACATGGTTATATCATGTTGGCATAGAGTATGCGTTAGTACATTTGAATATACTAAGTATGTAGAATACAATGTAACAAGTGATAACCACCATAATCAAAATGCGTAACATAGACAATGAATAAACACATAGCAATATGACATGTATGGATGATGTTTGAAGTAAACCATGCTTATATAGAATATAATACATGTGTAAGGACAGACCATTATGAGTGCATATCCAAGGACTACCACCCCCTTGGAGAGAAGAATGAGGTATGAGTCCCTCAATAGGTTAATGAGGTACAAACCCCCAACATGGTTGATGAGGTATAAACCCCCCCAACATGGTTAATAGAGTACAAACTCCCCAACATGGTTATCATAGTACAAACTCATCGACATGGTTGCACAAGCCTACCATCTCCCGAGCTAGGTGATCGAGGTACAAACTCCTCAACAAGGTTACTCAGGCCTACAACCCCCCGAGTGAGGCTTGGCCATTTTCCCCACACCATAGAGATAATATGATATACATATATTCCTTTCATCATCATATAGTCATTAAACTCATATGATATGCATTAGACCTTCATTTTCTCAAGAAATCATCATCCGAATATTTTATCAAAGACTTGGCAGGTGTGTAGTGCTAGTCTAAAATCATGCAATTGAAGGGTGAAATTATGCTAGAAAATTCCATGTAAAACCATTAATAGATACTTGGTAACACCCTCAAGCAATATACATTAAAGCCCTTCATCAAATCTTACAATATACCTTAGATTCATAGCTCAAAACATAATAAAACAATCATAATTTCATGAAATCCCAACAGAGTGTGCAGTGAAATTCATAATAGATAAGACCCCTGAGTAAATCAACTTTAAATCATGCAATTTTAGGTAAAAGAGAACTTGGGTATCTAAGTATAGGCATTTTCACACATGGAAACACTTAAGCCCAAGCCCTAAAGGTCTTGGATATTACAAGAAAAATAGTGCACAAAATACACTATAGTGCGTCCTTGGTGCTTGCGTCAGAGGCACAGAT
The DNA here is from genome assembly GCA_000787875.1 of Solanum virginianum. Classification (NCBI taxonomy): domain Eukaryota; kingdom Viridiplantae; phylum Streptophyta; class Magnoliopsida; order Solanales; family Solanaceae; genus Solanum; species Solanum virginianum. The sequence goes on along the minus strand of BAUE01071305.1, from coordinate 9,137 downwards.
TGTCTTTGGAAATCGCATTTTTGCGATTTTCTAATTTTTCTACGGTTGTGGATAGGACAAGAAAAATAATGCACAAAATATACTGTGGCGCGCCCTTGGCATGTCGCACCAAGGGCGTGGATGGTCTTTAGAAATCACATTTTTTGTGATTTTTAAATTTTTCTACGATTGCTCTTATATCGGGGTTAGACCCATTCTCTACTCAATTTGACCCCCTGAACAAGAATATGAAGTCTAATTCGATATCATGCAAGAATTTTGAGATATATAAAAATTATGATTCTAAGAACTTTTGAGGCACATTTTCGGGCACTTTTTTGGGTCGTTTAAAAAATCTATTACAATGCACGAAGCATATCCTCCAACACTTGAATTGTGTTTTTGGATTGTCCATTAATCTGTGGGTGAAATGGGATACTAAGATCCAATCTAGTACCTAGCTCAGCCTGCAAAGTCCTCCAAAAGTTAGAAGTAAATTGTGTACCTCTATTTGATATGATGGAAATTAGAACTCCATGTAGACGAACAATCTTGCTGATATAGAGTTTAGCTAACTTCTTTGCATTATAAGTCACCTTTACCAAAATAAAGTGCGCAGTCTTGGTCAACCTATAAATGATCACCCATATTGAATCAAACTTACCCAATGTCTTTGGAACACCAACCACAAAGTCCATGGCAATCCTTTCCCACTTTCATTCAGGAATAGGCATTCTTTGGAGAGTCCCTCTAGGCCTTTAGTGCTCATACTTTACTTGCTGGAAATTGGACACTGAGCAAAAAAATCAATAATGTCACGCTTCATTCTACCCCACTAATAATGTTGCCTTAGATCATAATACATCTTGGTTACACCAGCATGTATAGAGTACCTCAAACTATGAGCTTTTACAAGAATATTCTAAATCAAATCAACAACGCGAGGCACACATGCTTGCCCCTTAATACTTAGAATGCCTTCCTCATCAATCGCAGCTTTCTTGGCCTTCCCTTGCAAGACTATATCACTAATTGGGCTCAGCTTCTCATCATCAAATGCTTTTCTTTAATCTTGTCAAGAAGTAATGATTTTGCCTCTATACATGCCAAGAGTCCTCCCTTAACAGTGACTTCCAGACTCATAAAGTCGTTAGCCAGAGTTTGAACCTCTTTAGCTAATGGGTGTCTAGAAGCCTGCAATTGGGTTAAACTTCCCATGCGTCTTACTTTTCTACTCAATGTATCAGCCACAACATTAACTTTTCTAGGGTGATAGAGAATAGTGATATTATAATCTTTTAGCAATTCCATCCATCTTCACTCCCTCAAATTCAAGTTCTTTTGCATGAATAAATGTTGTAAACTACGATGATTATTATATACTTCACATTTGACCCATATAGATAATGGTTTCACGACTTCAATGGAAATAGAACAACAACCAACTCTAAATCATGAGTGGGATAATAACATTCATGTATCTTCAATTGACTTTGTCACGACCAAAGCCTAGGGCCTAGACGTGATAAGATAATTAAGGAACCCAAAGGAACCCCAACCAAGCCTCTTAATTTATCATTACACATCATTGGTCACAGAAGCATATAAAAACATTAAAGAGCAAGAATAGGCCAAAGGGGCGAAGGGAAAAAGCTTGCACAATATCATAGTCATGAGACAAGAGTCAAACTCATATCATAAATACATAACATGTCCAACAACCACCTCTACTACATAGATAAGAGTGGGGGCTAAGACAAAGCAACAGAGCTCACCCTCAAAGTCAAATAGAACATAAAAAAGAGTGTCTTAATACATAACAAGAGAGCGTAGACTAAGGTCTCCAAAGTGGAGGACTCACTAACTAGCTTGAGTAACACTGAACTAGCCATGTGGAGGAGGATTATCAATTTGGGCTCCGGTTCCTATATGGTGATATCATGTAGGCAAGAGTATGCATTAGTACGTTTGTAGTGGTTGTGAGGTACAAACCCCTCACATGGTTAATAATAATCACACCTTATCACCACAGTGAAGTACAAACCCCTCAAATGGTTGATGAGTACAATCCCCCACCTTGATTACCCGGGCTCTTGTCCCCCGGATCGGGTATGGTCTAATGCAATACTCTATATAGAGTATATCATATACATAAGCTCATTTCATTATCATATAGTCACTCATATCATATCTCATGTTTTGGACCTTCAACTCCTCAAAAAACCACATTCGAACATTTTATCAAACACATAGAGGGTGTGTAATGCCAATATAAAACCATGAAATATAGAGATGAAATCATGCAAGAAAATCCATTGTAAAACCATCAATCAATACCTTGTAACACCCTCAAGCAACATACATCAAAACCCCTTATCAAATCTTATAATAGATCCAAGATTTATAGCTCAATAGATAGCAAAACAGTCATACATCAAAACCTATCATGACCCAAGCCTAGGGCCTAGATGTGATGGGCGAATGGGGAACCCGAAGGAACCCCAAATAAGCCTCACAGCATATCATTACACATCCTTGATCGTAGAAGTAATATAAAACAATATAAGAAACATGAACAAAGGGAATTGGGACTAAGGGAAGGAGAGAGAGAGAGAAAGAGAGAGAGAGAGAGAGAGAGAGAGTTTAATACTTAAATAACTTAGATGAGTCAAAGCTCAAACATAATACATAACTTGTCCAACAACACCTCTAAACATAGATACTTAACGGGGGCCAGGACAAAGCAACCAGGCTCACCCTCATGGTCATAAGCATACAATAAATGAAAGAGAGTCTTAATACATAACATAAGAGAATTGTCATTGACCCTGGAATGGAGGACTCACCAAGGCTAACTTTAATAATCTGTCAAGCCATGAGTAGAATCAATAGGAGCTCTGGTTACTATATGGTAACATCATTTAGGCATAAAGTATGTGTTAGTACATTTGAATATACTAAGAATGTGGGATGCAATGCTAGCAAGGGATAGGTAACATAATCGAAATGCATAATTGTAAGCAAAGGATAGGTATAACTTCAATATGGCATGCATGCTCAATGCTTAAGGTAAAACATGCTAGGAAATCATGATCAAGGGATATAAACTCAATATGAGAAACATACTCAAACCCTTTTTACCAACCTTCATGAAATGGACCAAATGACCCCCACTCAACTTATGGTATAACCATTTTGGAGAGTGTTATCAATACCCCTACCGTACAACATAGTCTTTTTGGTAAGTAGTATAAGATGTTTCCTACTTTACGATATCATCTTTTTGGTAGGAAACGTGATTTTTTCTATCTTATGGCATGGCCTTTTCAATAGAATGTAAACACCTTATGATATGATCTTTTCAGTGGGAACTTTAGTCTTTATGCCTTACGACATGGCCTTTTTGGTGGGGTGTCCATACCTTATGATATAATCTTTTCGATAAGCACAATTAGCTATTCTACCTTATGGCGTGGCCTTTTTGGTAGGGTGTTCATACCTTACGATATAATCTTTTTGGTAGGAATCATTAAACACCCTACCTTACGACATGGTCTTTTCGGTAGGAATTATTAACCACTCTACCTTACAGCATGGCCTTTTCGATAGGAATCTTCAACCACTCTACCTTATGGCATGACCTTTTTGGTAGGAATCATAGAATTAACTCATCAAACCATTACATTCAAATCATCAAAAAAGAACTCCTCATTTTTCCAAGAACACAACAAACATAAGAATCCAATAATCTATATGCAACACCATAGGTAATTTTCTATGAAAACAACTCATATAAACATTCCTATCATCACCACAAGGTCATCATATACCTACACTTCCTCTCCTCATTGTACATCATATGCCTACAATTATCTCATCATCATTCCATCATTATTCCATCATCATATAATCATCATAACACCATTCAACTCATAAGACATGCATTGGACCTTCAATTCCTCAAGATTCCCTAGCCGAACATTTTATCAAACACTTGGCAGGTGTGTAATGGAGGTAAAAGACCACAAAATTTGGAGATGAAATCATGCAAGAAAATCCATTGTAAAACCATTATTCAACACCTTGCAACACCCTCAAGACATACACATCAAAACCCCTCATCATATCTTACATTAGATCCAAGATTTAGAGCTCAAAACATGCTAAAACAACCATACTTTCATGAACATAAATCACTGTGCAGTAAATGTCTCAATATATAAGAGCCACATGTAAAATCAACTTTAAATCATGCAATATTAAGTAACAGAGGATTTAGGCACCATGGGTGGAAGGACCCAATGGTTCAACACAACATACCTTAGCTTTGGAGAACCATTGAAAGAGATTGGAGATGGAGAATTGAAGCTTAAATGAAATTCTTGAAGAAATCCTTAAGATTGGTCTTGAGCTTGGGACTTGAATTTAGGGTGAAATATGAGTCTAAATGTTTGAGTGAGTTTTGGGAAATGTTTAGGGTGATATGAGTATGAAATAAGGTTAAGTATATGTAGTTTCAAGTGTGGGAACCCGTAGGCCCAAGACTTATAAGTCTTGAATCAAAATCACAAAAATAGGACCCAAGTAACACTAGTCCGCGTTACAGAGGCGACGCAGATTGCTCATTCGAAATTGAAATTTCAGTACAAACGAGTTTTATGAAAATGGGTATAAATCCTTCATCCGAACTCAAAATTAGGTGAAACTAAGTGCTTTAGAAACCTAATTGAAATAGCTGTCAGTTGATAGTTCATGGGCCATCTAATTCTTTGTGTTCTAAGAGATATTCCTCTTCAAAATTGACCCTCATAAATAGCGTATTTTGCGATTTTCGGATTTTGATACAGTTACTCTAAAATTCAGGTTAGACCCATTTCCCTCTCAATTTGACCCCTTTAACAAGAATATGAAGTCAAATTTTTGAAATAACAAATAGATTTTTAGATATATGAAAAATAAGATTTCGGGCACTTTTGAGGCACGTTTTCGGGCACTTTTTTTGGGTCGTTTCAAAATCCCTCCTCAAATCTTACAATAGATCAAAGGTTTATAGCTCAAAAGATAGCAAAATAGTCACAATTTCTTGTATGTCCAGTGAATCTCATAATAATCAAGACCCATTTGTAAATCAACTTTAAAATCATGAAATTTGAGTAAAAAGAGGCGTGAGTATCATGGATGAAAGGAACCCATGAAAGAAACCCACATACCTTAGCTTAGAGATGAACTAGGTGAAGATTCGAGATGGAGACTTGAAGCTTAAAGAAGAACCTTAGCTTGGGATGAGGGTTTGGGACTTGAATTTCGGGAGTGAAAATATGGCTAAGTGTTTGAGTGAGTATTGGGAAATGTTTTGAGTAATATGAGGGTGAAATTTGGCTATGTATGGGTGAAAACACGTTTGGGAACACTTAGGCCCAAGACTTAGAAATCTTGGACCAAACTAAAAAAAAAGTCCCCAAAAGACGCGAAAACTCCATTGGTAGAATTTCATAATTGCTAATCTTTCGTTCTTAAATCGGGGTTAGACCCTTTTTCGCCTAATTGTGACCCTCCGAACACGAATATGAAGTCAAATTTTTGGAATAGAAAATGGTTTTGAGATATATATAATTTAAAATTCTGAGCATTTTGAGGTATATTTTTGGGCACTTTTTGGGGTCGTTTCAATATCTCCCCCTTGGGAACATTCATCCCCGAATGTAAAAGTGACGTACAAGATGAGAGTGATCATAAACAAATCAGCCCAATAAGAATGCAACATCACATTTAAAACACCAGTATCAAAATCTCAACATACGCGTAAAATTGTCATAACTTACTAACTTAAACATGTATGCATATGAATCACATAGGGGCTGAAAGATAAGACTTGAATCACATGGGGGCTGAAAGATAAGACTTGAATCACATAAGGGACTTAGAATTGGTACCTTAGGCTTGAGTGGAGTGCAAAAGATAAGGATACCATTTTTGGATGTCCGCTTCGGTCTCCCAAGTAGCACATTCGATTTGTTGGTTCCTCTAAAGGACCTTAACGGATGCGACCTCCTTGTTCCTCAATCTCTTTACTTGCCTATCCAAAATCTAAGGTCAAGTTATCCTCAACAACACCCACAACATCAAGAGGCATAATAGTGTTATGATCACCAACACATTTTCTCAACATAGAGACATGGAACACCAGCTGAACCAAATTCATTTCACTAGGCAACTTCAATTCATAAGCTACCTTGCCAACCCTCTCTAAGACCTCATAAGGACCAATATATCTTGGACTCAACTTTTTATTTTACCAAAGCGGACCACACCTTTCACTGGAGAAACTTTCAAGTTAACCCAATCAGCGACTTTGAATTCAAGGTCTCTTCTTCTCACATAGGCAAAGGACTTTTGACGACTTTGGGATGTCTTCAACCTTTCTCTAATCATCCTAACCTTCTCAAGAGGCTCCATGATCAGATTTGGTCCCAATAAAGCCACCTCTCCAACCTCAAACGAACAAACAGGTAATCTACAATGTCTTCATTAAAAGCCTCAAAAAGAGCCATACCGATGCTAGAGTTCTAGCTATTGTTATAGGTGAACTCAACCAAAGGATGATAATCTTCCTAACTACCCCTAAGCTCTAATACACAAGCCCTTACCATATCCTCAAGTGTTTGAATGGTTCTTTCGTCTCGGTCATCTGTTTCGGTGTGGAAGGCCATACTAAGGTAAACTTTTGTACCAATACCTTTTTGAAAAGACCTCAAAAGTGTGAAGTGAATTGTGAAATATGACCCAATATGATGGACAAGGACATACTAAGGTGAACTTTTATACCAAGACCCTTTTGAAAAGACCTCCAAAAGGCCTAATAACAAAATCCATATTAATCACTTCCCACTTCCAAGTAGGAATCTCTATGTCTTGGGTTAGGTTACCTGACCTTTGATGTTTGACTTTGACTTGTTGATAACTATTGCAATTGGAAACGAATTTGACAATGTTCCTCCTCATGCCTCCCCTCCAATACATATCTTTCAAGTCTCTATACATTTTGGTGGAACCAAGGTGTATAGAATAAGCAGAATTGTAGGCCTTATCAAGAATTTTCTCCCTCAAACAATCAACACAAGGCACACACAACCTACCTTGGTACCATTGGGAACCATCCCTCTTGGAAGAAAACCTCTACTTTGCCCTCTTTCACCAAGTCCTTCAATTCAAGTGAGGAGGAGTCAAGATCTTGTTTTGCTTTAACCTCATCAACCAATAAAGCCTTAGACTCATCAACAACAACCAAACCATCATCACTAACCTCCTCCAACCTAACCCCCAATCTAGCTAATTAATGCACCTCCCTAGCCACATCCCTACCACTATCAACATGGGCTAGGCTACCCATAGATACCCTACTCAAGGCATCCGCCACTACATTTGCCTTACTCGGATGATAGTGCACACTCATGTCATAGTCTTTGAGAAGTTCTAACCATCACCTTTTCCTCAAGTTGAGGTCTTTTTGAGTGAAGACATATTAGAGACTCTTATGATAGGTGAAGACATCAACATGCGCTCCATACAAAAAATGAAGCCAAATCTTTAATGCAAACACCAGGGCGGCTAATTTAAGATCATGGGTAGGGTAGCTTATGCACCCCATACAAGTAGTGATGCCAAATTTTTAGTGCAAACACAACGGCAGCAAACTCTAGATCATGGGTAGGGTAGATCCTTTCATGTACCTTAAGTTGTCTAGAAGCATAAGCTATGACCTTACCATTTTGCATCAACACACAACCCAAACCAACTAGGGAAGCATCACAATACACAACAAATCCCTCTAGCCCTTCCGGTTGTGACAATATAGTAGCATACACAAGCTTATTTTTCAATGTTTGGAAATTCCTTTCACACTCATAAGCCCATCCGGTAGTGATAATATAGGAGTGGACATAAGCATGTCTTTCAATGTTTGGAGGCTCCTCTCACATTCGTCGGTCCACACAAACTTAACCTTCTTTTGAGTCAATTTTTTCATAGGGGAAGCAATGGAGGAGAATTCAGTCACAAACCTTCTATAATAACTCGCTAGGCCCAAAAAGCTACTAATATCCAGCGAGGTCAATGGTCTAGGACAATTTCTAATCACATTGGTTTTCTTAAGATCCACTTTTATACCACCCCCCGATATCACAAGACCCAAAAATGCAATCTTCTTTTATCCAAAATTCACACTTATCATATTTGGCATACAATTTCTCCCCCCTCGGTCTGTGCAACACAACCCTCAAATGCCCCATATACTCTTCCCTACTATGTGAATAGATTAAAATATCATTAATGAAGACCATAACATAGGAATCAAGGTAAGATTTGAAGACCCTATTTATTAGGTCCATGAAGATGGCCGGTGCATTGGTCAACCCAAATGACATCACGACAAACTCATAATGCCCATATCTAGGCCAAAAGGCCATCTTGGAAATGTCACACTCCCTTACCTTTACTTGATGATACTCAGACTGAAGGTCAATCTTAGAGAAAAAGCTAGCCCCTTACAATTGGTCAAACAAATCATCAATCCTTGGAAGAGGATACCTATTCTTGATGGTGATCCTATTGAGTTGCCAGTACTCAATGCACATCCTAAGTGACCCATCCTTCTTATTTACAAACAACATCAGGGCACCCTGAGGTGATTGGCTAGGCCTCATATATCCCTTTTCCAATAAATCTTTCAATTGTTCCTTTAACTCTTTCAACTCCATCGGGGCCATACGGTAAGGGGGAAATGGAGATAGGTTGAGTATCGGAAAGGAGATCCATGCCAAAATCTATCTCCCTTTCGGGAGGGACACTGGGAAGTTCATTTGGGAAGATATCAAGAAACTCATTTACAACTGAAATTGTCTCAATGGAAGGGACGTTGTACTCCACATCTTTAACCCTCACAAGATGTTAAAGACACCTCTTAGAGATCAGCTTACGGGTTTTAATGCATGAAATGAATCTTCCCTTGACCACCATATCTTGACTTTCCCACTCAAGAATGGATTCATTAGGGAACTGGAACTTGACCCTATGGGTTCTACAATCAATAGAATCATAGTAGGCAAGCAACCAATCCATCGCAAGAATGATATCAAATTCAACCATGTCTAATTCAAAAA